>CAUYSK010107712.1:0-10442 GCA_963575035.1 Avahi laniger | reverse complement strand
TTTCTCAGGGCCCAGCATAGCACTTGGCTGGTGGCAGGTACAGCAACAGGTAAAAAAAAAAAAAAAAAAAAAAAAATGCCTTTTGAAAATAAATGAATTTAGTTTAATGCCCTTATTTTGAAGTCTGTCCAATATTCCTCTAGGAACAGAATTTCTTAGTAATGAGAAAAATGAAAATCTTGAAGAAGAGATGCTCCATTGGTGTTTTATTTTCATATTATATAAAGAAATAGCTAGTGGTAAGTTCAGATAAAAATCCTAATTAGAAGATGGTCTTACTAATCTCAAGAAAAAGTGGGTACACAAGCATTTTTTTCAAAAAATTGGATTATCTTAATATTAAATGGTTTGCTATCATAGAACTTCCTCTTTTCACAGATGGGAAGGAAAACTAAGGGCTAGAAAATAATCTACTTAAGATCTTGAACCCCAGAACTCTTGCCTTTTAGCCCCAGGCTCATTCTACTATGCTTTACTGAACCTATGAAGTTGAATGTAACAAATACGTTTTTCTTATGAATCAAAGGAAGACTTGTAAAATTACATAACCACCTCATCCTATACCCCCGGCCCTAACCATGACCTGTTTTCTGATCAAACTATCCAAAATGGCATTGAGGACTTGGTTTTTTCATCAAATTAATTGAATCCTGGTGATACCTGCAAATACCAGGTAATTTATATTTGGGTGGTTTGAGGGTACCAAAGGAAAACCAGGGAACCCTTGGTTGCACCACTTGTGGTACAAGGATAGACTCCCATTTCTAATGGGAGAGAGAGGTACCTCACTGTTAAAAAACACTGTTCAGCTTACTTTGGAAAGTACAAGGCACCATAACTTCCCAAATTGGCAAAAACTACCTGCTATGGATTGTAGTAAAGTGTGTTTTTAAATTATTTCAGAACCATAAAACCTCTCCATAGAGAGTGCTTTGAAACTGCAAATTAAATATAGAACATCTATGAACTGTATCCACTTTTACAGTAAGTATATATTTCCATGGGGGTTTGTACCATCTTTTTTGTCTAGTTACACTAGTTAATAATGCAGTGAATTTGCAGTAATAGAGTAAATGTTATTTTGATGACACTATTTGATTAAATTAAAGATGACATTAAAAGGACCATTTCAATAAAGAACCGAAATATTCAGAAGTAACCGGGGCTGAGTGTTTAAGTCAGCTAGTCTGGCGGTCCTAAAAGGACCAAATGGAATTTCCCTTCACCGAGTGAATGATGAGCAAGTTAAGGAACAATAGGACCAAATAATATATGGGAGAATATGAAGGCTCAGATTCCGAGACCCAGGCAATTTTCGTTATTGGAGGCAGGCGCGCCACTCGCAAGAAAACAGCTCCTGTGGCCTTGGGAAAATGTAGAAATGCATTAAGTAAAACGAAAGTGAGAGGGCACTGAGATTTGCAGCAAAATATGCTGATGTGGTGACAGTGAATTGAGTTGTTGCACAAACAAAAGAAAGGGAGGTTTAGTCATGTCTCCCCCGCCCTGCCCCCCAACCTCTTCTCTGCAAATTCGCAAACGTGCAAGTGGGCCACCCACACCCCTGCGTGCCCGGAGAGCGTGGAGATTAAAGCAGGAGAAGAGAGTCCTAATTATTTTTTTAAGGCCTCTGTTCCTATGGTGTTTGCCAAATAAAAGTTCTTTTCCTGAGTGAGAGGTTCACGTACATAAATCAAGCGACTGTTTGAAAATCCCTTAAGTTCTCAGAGATAGAATCTATCTGAAAAAAAGACATTCCTTGCAACGTGACTGAGTTATGAATCACGGGCACTTCACAGAAAGGAGATCCGAGATTAAAGGTGTGCAGCGGTAGTCTCCCAGTTCCCACAGAAACACCTGTTACGGTGTCTCGGCCCCAAAGACAGGTGACATCCCTATCTCCACAGCCAGCCACTGGCTGTTGACAAGTTCAAGCCCACCAAAGCACTTACATTTGTGACTGTTTTTACAAGTAAAGAGAGAGGGAGAGGGGGAAAAAAAAAAACAACTCAGCTCAAGCTAATATAATTCTTCCTTGTGATCTCAAAAGAACATCATTAGATGCTAAGTTTTCTCAGGTAATTCATCTGGTCGTCACGCGTGTTGGTATCTCAAAATAATTACTTCCTCACAGAAAGGGATGGTGGTGTGGTTTGCTGGAAAGGTCATGTGTCCCCCTCCATTTCAGTAAACATTGCCTTTATAAAGGCAAATATCTCAGATTGCAACATCTGTGCTGTTTTTGACTTTTTGAGTATAACCCTAGAGTGTTTATTATCTTCCTGCTGCAAATCACTTAGAGACAAAGATGATATAAAATGTCACATCAGGCGAGTCTATTAAATAAAGCCCGTGGATAACACACACTACGTACGATACTGGGATCCTTACTGCTGAACAGAGATCTCAAGCTGCCAGGAAATTCGTTCTCGCCAAAGATAACCCATGTACCTGGAGAAACTGCAACTTTTCAGAAGTGGCGGCAAACGTTTTTTTAGAAAACATCCTATTTCCCAGAATTCTGAGTGACTCAAATCAACGTGTTTGAGATACTCTCCTTTACGGTTTCCCAAAGTGGCCCCAGGCCACATGCCCGACCTCCTGTCACCTCCCCTGTGTCTCCCTATGGGTCTGAGGCCGTGCTCAGCAGATCCCAAATTTCTTGTTGATGGCACACATTTGAAACTCAAAAATTCATGCATGCTCAAAGAGATTAAAAAGTAAAACCAGGGATTTTTAGAGCAATGAAATGAATTACTCCGGGTAGTATGATATATAATAGAGACATATCATTACACGTTTGTGAAAACCCACAGAATGTACAACAGCAAGCGTGAACCCTAACGTAGACTATGGACTCGGGGGGATAACGATGTGACAATGTGTTACAGATTCATCTATTCTGACAAACAGCCTCATCTGGTGGGCACATGGGCACAGTTAGCGGGAGAAGTCAGTGCAGGGGGTGGGCAGGGGGCATATGGGAACTCTGTACTTGCCGTGCCATTTTGCTCTGAACCTAAAACTGCTCTAAAAAACAAAGTCTATTTTTTTAATAAGGGGAAAGAAGTTTAATTTGGAAAATTTGCCGGTAAAAAAGTCTACTTCTCACACACCTTCAGCATGGTGTTCCTATTGGAGGTGAACTTTTTACCGTCCTGATTGTGATCCGCACTCACATGTTCCAGTAAAAATAGAGTCTCTTTTGGCCCAAGTTCTCGGGGACTCTGTGTAACTCGCACCCCTCACCCACCTCAAGTTTGACCTGAGTGTGGCAGAACACCTGACTCATCTCCTCAGTGTCCCTCTCAAGCTGTCTGTGCAGCTGTGGACAGCATCTATTTTAGAGCACGAGGGACGTTTGGTGGCCCATCTGTGAGGATGTGCTGACCATCATCTGAGCACCGCCACTGCAGCTGTAGTGTATCGACCCCAGTCTCTGACACCTGTGGTCTCTCCTCGGGCTGATCCTAACTGCAAAGGGCCCCTTTTCCATGGGGCAAAATCCAATACAGCCTTCGACTGTCTCCTCCTCTCTGCAGAGTTCCCTGATCAAGAAAGGACAAAGTGATCAAATATCTGCGCTTCCCGTAGAGCACTGTATGTGATTTTTGTTATAGCCTCTGCCTCCACCCCCAGTCCCACCACAGAGACTTGTTTATGTGCCTACGTTCCCTTATCAAGAAGTCACTGAGGCCAGGTCTGCGTCTTATTTGTACTAATTTACATGTCTATCCCAAGTTCCCGGCATGGGCTTGGCGCTTCGCTGATGCTCCGCAAGCACGTAAGAGAAATGGGACATTTGGGCAGCTACTTTATTTTTAGTGCTATCATTGCAGATTTTCAGTAAAATATAAGAATTTCACCATCCATCTTTCTATGCATCATTTATCCATTCACCCAACCACTCATCCATCGATGTATCCATTCATCTATCCAACCACCCAACCATCCATCCATCCATCCAAAAAATATGCAAGAATGCCTACTCTGCCATGCCTTTTCATGAGAGATTTTTTTTTAAAAGAAAAGATGACTAGAAAATGAATAAGATATGGTTCGTGCCTTCATATGTTACCACTGAATAGGAGAGCTAATATATGAATGCAAGGACCACGTGTTGCCCATCTTTTTGTCCCCTGTGGCATCTTGCACAGGGACTTACATTCAGTAGCAGTCAGTAAATGACTGTTGAATTAATGAATACAAACAAACACAATATAAGGCAGTAAATGAAAAGTGTCAGATAAATGCAACAGACAAAAAACTACCTAAGAGTGGAGGGTGGATTGATCACATCCAGCCAGGTACCTCGGGGTAGGTGGACTCTGAGCTGAGACGGAAGGGCTGGCTCAGGTTAGAAACTGGGTGATGAGTGCAGGCATTCCAGGAAAGAATTAATCCATCCACGCATGCAGTCTTTACTGCCATTGCCTGTTGATAATGCCTGGCACAGAGGAGGACGTCAATAAGTGGTTTTGTTCTGAAGTGCGGTACCTGCTGGGTTGAGCTGGGCGCTGAGGCAAGAGTGGAGGGGACACAGTCTCTGCCCTCAATGAGTCTCCCGGGGCAATGGCTTGGGAGGAAGCCAATGGTAAACCGGACGTTAGGAAGATGCTAGTGTGTAGCCATAAAGCAGCGACTTACACTGCACAGAGTGGAGCAGAGGTCCTAAAGAGACTGTTGATGAATAGGTTTCTAATTTGACTAGGTTTGAATCTTGTGCTTGCAATTAGCAGCACCCATTTGCATACAATTAGTGTGCAAAGCCCTTACAAAGAGTTTGTTCTCTAAAGTAGGTTAAATATGCACCCCCCACACCCCGCTGTAATTGTGCCTGCACTATTGATTTGTTTTACAAATCTATTATCTTATATAGACCAAGGATAAACTTCAGCATGCCCGGTCTAGGTCCAAAGGGAAACACTTTGATTACATTTGCCCCGCATGGTCAGAACAAAGGCTGAACTTTGCAAAGGCTCCAACGTAGGAGGTTAGAGTGTCAAGAGTGGTCAGCGATGGTTGAATTGAACAATCAACTCAATGAATATATGGTCAGTTTCACCACCACCACCATTGGCAACAACTAGAAAAAAAATCCAAGGAAATAGAAAATCAGGGAAATGGGTGATTTGTCATGAGCATTGTGTGGTTTTGCTAAAAACTCTGCTGGCCCATGCTTCCCATAGGCCAGGTTCAGGTTTTCCTTTGATCCCTGTTTCCCTCTGTAGAATTATTGTAGAAGCCTCAACAAGTGCCTCTGAAGCACAAACCTATTTGTGTACTCATTGACTCTTTCATTCAAGGTATGTGTTGACTGCTAAGCCCTGGACTGGGCACTAGGGATGTATTGGTGAATCAAAACAAACGTGCCCACTGGAGCTTACTGTCAAGTGGGAAAAACAGGGATTGATACATAAATACAAAAATAAATGTAAAATTGCAGCTAACTGCATTACTGCCAATAGGAAATGCATAGAAGCATGAGAACTTATAGGAGGTGTTCATGCAGTCAGGGAAGGCTTGCTGGAGGAAGCGGCAATTGAGCAAACATATAAAGAATGAGTAGAGGTGAAGTAGAGGATGTGCAAAGACCCTGTGGCAGGAGGCAGCAGGGACAGAAGCTGAAAGAAAGCCAAGGTGGTAGAAGAGCAGAGAGTTAAGATGAGAGCAGGGAGAAACAAGACAGGAGAGGTAGGCAGGGGCTAGATCGCTGGGTGGAGGAATTATAGTTTATGTTTAGCAGTCCTTTATTCTAAGAGCAATAGAAAATCATTGGTGTGGTTTATTTGGGGGTGGGAAAAATAGGAATGGCATATTCAGATTTGTGTTTCAAAAAAATCACTCTGCCACAGTTTAAAAATGAGATGGAGGAGAACCATCTCCCTGCTGGATTCCACGGGCCTGTCACCCACTTTCATGACAAGGATGCTACCATCTGTCCTTGACTGCTGCTGGGAACTACCTTTTGTCCTGCTCAGGCCTTTCCTGCTAGCACCATCCTGGCTGGACCCCTTCATGACTGTAAGTATGAACCTGTCTCTTGCCCCTTCCATGGGCCCATGCCTGGTGTAACGTGCCAGGGTACAAGGTAAGGCAGCCGTCTCCAACTCCACTGTGGATGATCCTACAGCAAGTTCAACATTAAGACCACGATCATCTCCTGGAATGAGTATTGCCGTAGCAGGACAGCTACTGTTATGGAAGCCTGTTGTTTCTGTCTTTTGAATATCCACTGTCCTCTTCTCAGCAACAACTTGCCTTCTTTACTCCATACCTCCCATTCTATGTGGTTTGGGTCAAGCCGATCCCATCCCCACCTTCAAGGCAGCATTTATCCCAGGTCTAGACAGGGTCATGGTGATTGGCTCAGGGATTTACCTGTGACACACTGAGAGCCAATGAGAGTCATTACATGTGACCCTCTGAGGGCCAATGAGAGTCAGCCGTGGGACTCTCCCACAGTATTCCTTCAACATGAAGGGTGTACGCTCACGGTGGCCATGTCTGCCCTTCTGGAGGAAGCCTGTCTACAAAGGAACTTTACACAGAGGGAAGCAGCTGAAAATTAGAGAGAAACAGAATTATGACCATGTCATCTGATCACCTGGATCGAACCATGTCAGATCTTTCCAGTTCTATGAACCAATAAATTCCCTTTTTTTGTCTAAACCAGTTAGGGTTGGGTTTTTTGCCACTGAAAACTGAAAATAACAATTCTATCTGCATCTGGTCTCTTCCTCTCATTGTCCTGTAATCGTTGCCACCTACCACTTCTTACCTGAGACGAAGGTACTGGGCAGTGAAATCAAGAGAGGTGTATGAGTAGGGATGGAAAGAACTGGATGTTTTAGGGCTCCCGAGATTCAAACTCTCACCAGTGTCACCCTTGGGCCTTTGGTTGCCACACCCTTGCCAGACACCTCACACTACAATAAGAGGAGACAATCAGAGCCATAGCTGCAGAAGTCTGGGTTTCCCCAAAGGTGCAAACCTTCTTGAAGTTTCCCAAAGCCCAAGACACAATGCCAGTAGATCATTTCAGATTTCTTTTGAAAACTCCCAATTTTATCACTGTGAGTGCCCAAGGGGAACCATTACTAAAAGGCTTATAGAAAATACCAACCTAAGAATAAAGGATGCCAGGTCAAAATTCTTACCCCATATAATAGCATCATTTTAAGTTTGATCTTTTATGAGTTTAGAAATCTGCAATTTGTAATACCAGAAACCAGCGGGGGAAGGGGTGTGGTCTGAACAGAAAAAAAATTAGACCTTGAGTAGCCAGAGTTCTGCTTTGTCTCTCCTCAAATTCAAGTGCACCTGCTATTACTTAGCTTTCCAACCCAATATCCTATTTCATGGAGAGCTAATAAGGCAAACCAGCCCGTTCCTCTCAGAACAATGGCCTGCCACCGTGCTTTTGCAGTAGTGAACATTGATTGAAAAGGAGTCAACTTTTCTTTTCCTTTTTCCTCGAGGAAATAACTAACACCCCACGCCCCATTCTACACACACTATGTAATACATTTGGGTTGGAGCCAACAAATTCAACCAAAAGATTGGGAGGGAGGATTGGAAAAGGATGGGTGAGACTGGGAATCTGTAATCTATGAAGATAGGAAAATTGAGATCATACTCACTCTGGTTTTTAACCAAAAAAAAAAAAAAGAAAAGGCAAAATGAAAGAAAACAAAAAACATATGCAATATTTTCTGGCTAGGAACATGTTGTCTGGTGTCACTGCCCAAGTTCAAATGAAGGATTATACTTATGGCTACACAGCTTCGTAAAGTCTATAAGCCTCAGTCCTCTCGTCTGTCAAATGGGAGTATTATAATTAGGTTAAATATTCACGAAATGCCCTTAAGATATCCTTTGCCTGGTCTATGATAAGCAGTAAATAAATACTGCTGTAACTATAAAAAAGGCAGGACCGAGATCCATAAAATGTTACATAGACGTGGAGTGACGTGTAAAACTACAACGGACAAGCCAGACAGTGAAGGGTGAACACAGCGAGGCCTTCATCACTGAAGAGGAAAACCTTTCACTTGTCACATTTGCCCCCCAGGGTGGATCTGGGGCAGCTGCGGCATGAAGCCCAGAAGAAGCCAGACACACACCTCAACGCCTCGTCCAGATGGAGTTAACGTGAGACTTGGAGAGGGGGATGGAAAGAATAGAAGTGTGTTCGTCTGTGAAATTAAAAGTAGTATAGCATGACGTACAGCATTATCTGTTGGGGTTAGTCAAAAGCAATAATTAGGCTGAGGATGACGCTGAACACACTCATAATCAAACAGAAGCAATTCTCTTGAATGAGGGCAGCTGATTCTCTTGGGAGGGGACAAGAGGGAGAAGGCTGAGAGGAAACATGCCGGATGAGCTGAGGGCTGGCTCGGACCCACCGTGCGGAAGGCCCCTCGATGCTGCGTTAGTTTTCCATGCTGCCATAACGAGTTACCATCCGCTTAACACAACACATCTGTCTACGATCACACAGTTGCTGTGGGTCAGAAGTCCAGGTACAGCGTGGCTCAGATGGGTTTTCTGTTTAGGGTCTCACAAGGCCAAAGTTAAGGTGTCAGCCAGCCCGGGCTCTTTTCTGGAGGCTCGGAGGCAGAATCTGTTCCCAAGCTCATTGAGGTTATTGGCAGATTTCAGTTCCACGTGACTATAGGACTGATGTCCCCATTTTCCATGCAGTTGTAGGACTGAGGTCCCTATTTCCTCCTGGCTGTCGGCCAGAGCTAGTTCTTAGCTTCTGGAGGCTGCCCCTGCTTCTCGCCACGCACCCCTGCTTCTCGCCACACACCCTTGCATCTTCACAGCCGGCAGCAGTACGTCAAGTCCTTCATGCTTGTGGTCTCTCTGCCTCCTCTCTGCGGCATCTCTCTCATTCCCTTGTCTACCTTCCTCCTCTGCTTTGAAGGGCTCTTGTGATACTCTTCCCTATCCCAAAGTCAGCTGATTACTTACCCGAATTATATCTGCAAAAATCCCTTTGGTCATGTTACATATTAATAACATAGCCATGGGAGTAGCACCGAGAGGGAAGGTCACGGGGGCCAAAGGCTGCCTACTACCAGCCCCCAAAGTGGCTCCCGGATATGTAGGTGCTGGAACCTCTCCTCAGTTGGAACCGTCAAGGTTTACGCTGCTTGGACAAGCAGAATTGTAATGCATCTGGAGAGATCAGGGCTTGGCAGGCATGAAGCTGTCATGGGCATCTATAGATCAGGTGGCAGAGCTGTCTTGGGGGCTCAGGCCTTTCAGGAAAGGGGAGATTTTCAAAAACAAAATTCCATGAGAGAGACGGACTTCTGGCTCACTCATAAAAGAGTGCACTTTTCAGGCTGGCCACCCAGGAAAGACACATGTTCTGAGATCTGTTGGATGTGAGTACTCTACACAGCATCATGAAGATGCTTGGGGAAAATTCTGAAAGGGAGACAGAGAGGCAGTTCTTTGGTGGGACAGTGACAGGTGTCCTGAACAGTAGTAATAAACAAATAACAGCCACCACTGCGATGGTTTACAGACCAACCTACTACCTGCAGGGTACCGAGCGACATCTGCATTTCTAAGTTTCGCTAGAAACCATAAAGACAGGCATTATTACCCTCATTTTGAGCAAATTACGGTTCAGAGAGGCGAGTGAGGCGAGGTGATCCGGCGGCACAGAGGGGTGTGAACCCTGCCTAATCGCACAGCCCGTGCTCACTCCTCCCCAGCAGCCCTTCGGGCTCCCGTCGTCCCATCCTTCCTCCCTCTGCCTTTGACTTCCTCTAGAATGTCCTTGGACCTAACATCTACGAAATAATGATTTAATTACTGGTGTTTTTTCAACGACATAATTAAATATCCACAGTCAGGTAAATCAACTTTAACCTGTTCGAAGGATGTTTACAAGCTGCCCTGGAATATTTTATTTTGGGGCTTCTCCTACATATTTTTTGGCTTTTATGGATCTAAAATTAGGTTTCCAATTTAGGCCCCAGAGGCAAGAGGTGAAAATTGTTATAAATAGCATCTCGGTGGCACATTCTTTTTGGCTCTTCTTAAGGGGCTAAGTGAGGGGACAAAGCAATTACTTTATTGAGCAATGCAAGGGATTATCCTCTGGCGTGTTATGATCGGGGGTTATTGGATCACGGAGCGTGAACAGACACTGCGCCATTATTGGGGAGCCGTCCTGAAAAGCCCTAACAGACCGGACCGCTCAGCAGAGGAAAGGCCTTCCAGCCCAAAGGCTCCCACCCGACTCTGCGCTCACCGTTCACTGGATTCGTCTCTGCTCGCCTGCAAGTAGAAGAGCGAGCGTTTCCTCACTCCTTTCATCTCAGTTAACACTCGAAAGCCAGATGCACCTGCACTGTAATAAATGCAGGGCTACGGCTGAGGGGGGAAAGAGAAAAATAACAAATGCAGCTAGGAGC
>CAUYSK010107710.1:0-13710 GCA_963575035.1 Avahi laniger | reverse complement strand
AAATGGCTTAATATTTGCATATAACCTATGTTTATTTTCCTGTATACTTTAAATCATCTCTAGATTACTTATTATACCTAATACAATGTAAATGTTATATAAATAATTGTCATACTGTATTTTTTACTTGTATTATTTTTGAGTTTTTTTCCCCCAAATATTTTCGATCTGTGGTTGGTCGAATCTGTGGGTGTGGAGGACCGACTGTATTCTGATTATTAATTTTTGTACCTATCTCTGCTTCAAGCCAGAAGCCCCTAAAATGCAGAGACTCTGATCATTCCCTGGAATATTCCCAGTGCATAGTCCATAAATGCTCTTAGAGGCCCAATAAATGTGTATAAAATCAAAGAATGAATGCAGGATGGATGGCTGAAAATCAGACTGCATTACTGTGTGTCTATCTTGGCAGTGAACCTAAACACAGAACCTGGAGAATACATATGTTTTTTCCCTGATACTTTGAGAATAATACATTGCCATGCCTGAACATGACACTATAGCTAAACCTCAACAGCCTCATCCAAACATGCTCACAAATATTCCAAGCACGTTGCCTTACCTAGTTTCTTGTTCACATCACTTTGAGATTTTCTTGTGCTCTTTTCAATTTCATCCACAAGCCTCTGGCTTTCTGCCACCAGGCGTTCGGATCGGGACCTTTGGGCCTCTGCTCTGTGGTACTGGCTCTTGTTAGCAATGTGCCATTCCAAGGGCAGGAACTTGGGTGGAGATTGTAGTAGTTTAGCCATTTGAGGTTTCCAGAGACCTGATCAAAGGCAGACTTTTTTTAGATTAAGTGAAAGCAGTTTGTCCTTTTTTCATGTCAATTTTTATTAGTGTGACATACATACCAAAAAGTGCATAAATCATAATTTGTACACAAAATGAACATATCTGTGCAGCCAGCACCCAGATCAAGAAACAAACATTAAGGCCAGGTGGCCTTAATCCCAGCTCCCTGGGAGGCCAAGGCGGGTGGATCGTTTGAGCTCAGGAGTTCAAGACCAGCCTGAGCAAGAGCGAGACCCCGTCTCTACAAAAAATAGAAGGAAATTAGCTGGACAACTAAAAATATATAGAAAAAAATAGCCGGGCATGGTGGCGCATGCCTGTGGTCCCAGCTACTCGGGAGGCTGAGGCAGGAGGATGGCTTGAGCCCAGGAGTTTGAGGTTGCTGTGAGCCAGGCTGACACCAAGGCACTCTAGCCTGGGCAACAGAGTGAGATTCTGTCTCAAAATAAATAAATAAATAAATAAAAAAGAAACAAACATTACCAGCATCTCAAACCTCTTCCCAGTCACTAGTCTCCACTTCAGGCCCTGCAGGGTAGGATAACCACTATCTTGACTTTTAACACTACAAATTAGTTTTGCTGCTTTTAAACTTAAAATACATGAAACCATACAGCATGTATTCTTTTGTATCTGATTTATTTCACTCAACATTGTTTGTAAGATTCATCCATATTGTTCATATATTTGTAGTTTGTTCATTCTCATTGCTGTGTAGTGTGCCATTATATAAATATACCAAAATTTAGCTGTCTTTGTTACCATTTATTAATATTTGGGTTGTTTCCACTTTAGGGCTATAATGCGAATACTATGACTATTCTCATACATGTCTTTTGGTAAAAACATGTATGCATTCTTATGATTCATTAGAATCACTGGGTCATAAGGTAGTGTTCTGCCAAACAGATGAACCCAGACACGTTTTCTTAAAAAATGAACAAATGTGACATGTGTAAATAGACAAGTGGGTATTGATTGAGCCTATTCAACATATAAAAGAATCTAAAAACTTCCCAGGACAGAGAAAAGAACAGAAAGAACACCTGAGAAGTCAGCTGGCACAGGCAGGCAGCAACAGAAAGACTAAAACGTACCCCCTTCATCTGCACACATCCCTGAACGACTGCGAGAACTGCACTCCTCAGATGGGCCCATTCCTACCCAAAAATCTGAGCCCCTGCCCCCGGGGGCCTCTGGATCTGTGAAGCCTTGACACACACAAGGATAGAGCCAGCTGCAAAGCTTGACCCGACGGAGTACCTCAGCCCACCCACAACACGGGGTTTCCCCACTTCTTCCTAGTCCAGTCCCTCCTACAGCCTCTCCCAAATTTGTCTGAGGATGGGTCCCAAAATTTAATCCCAGAGAGGTGGGGACTTAAATTAGGGCTGATCCGAACCGGCACAAAGCTGTGGGTAGAGCGGAGGGCTGCGGCTATGAGTCAGTGGGGTAGGGCCAGGGTTTACTTACCTCAGAGCCGCAGAGAAGTCTACACAAGCTCGGGATGGGAGCCTCCTTACCCCAACTGGAGCTCCCGGCTCCGGCAGGACAGTGAGGTAAACAGCGCGGTCTCCGTGGCTACCGGTGACGCGTCGCCAGGGCAAAAGGGGCGGGTTCCGCCGCGTGCAGAGTTGCCAAAGTCTCCGCGCAGGCGCGAATTCTGCGGATCGGAGTACCAGAGACAGACCCAGTGATGTGGCACGCCAGCAGTAGCGCCAGATGTTCAGCCATCTCAACCCACCACGAAGACGCGGGCACCAAGCAGGAAACAGCGGCCAAAGCCTGGGGCTGGGAGTCAGGAGACCTGCATCTAGCGCTGGCTCTGCCGCGGGCTGGATCACCTCGAACCTCGCTGGGTCTCGGGTTCCCCAGGTGTACGGTGGGGTTGGGCTGGGTGAGGCCTTCAGGCCGTGGCAGCCGCAGGCGGACCCGGGACCACCAAGCTGGAGACCCGACACTGCAGGTGGCGGAGGCGCGAGGGGCTCCTGGGGTTGTCGCAGCCGGGAGGGGTAAGAAGCAGGAGCCTCGGAGCGAGCGGAGGGAGCGCGCGGGCCCGGAGCGCGCCTGGCACGAGCGCAACCGCAGGTATAGGATCCCAGGGGGGCGCTCTGCAGCCCGCGGCCGGGGCCGGCCCTCGACAGACAGCCCAGAGGTGGGAGATGGGAGACGGACGTCAAGTCCTCCCGCTCTGGCCTCAGTTTCTCCATCTATGAAATGAGTGGATTGGAGCTTTCAAAGAAATACCGTGCTTGGAATATGCTCTTTATGGTTGTAGCACATTGGTAAAGCACTAATATGTATGGAGTAAAGAAATTACACGGGGGGACAAGGAGGTAAATACGGATTGGAAAAACTGACCTGGGTCCTCGTCTACATAGCCCGAAACACAGAAAATAGGCATCCAAATCTCCCGCCCATGTGGTAAACACTCTCACTAGCCCCTTCAACCAATCAGAGGAGGTCCTACCTCGTTCCCGCCCCCTACGTATCGCGAGTCTTTGCGAGCTCCCAGAGACTCTTGAGGCGTGATGAATATTAAACATGCCGCCTACCCAGTGGCGGGGGCTTCTTTGCATATTCATATTCCCCACCCCTCGGAGGAGAGCTAGTTAGGCAGCGGCGTTGGCCTGCCCCGCCCCGGAAGAGGCTCAGCTCCTGGTTCCCGGTGGGTGTTTCCCGCGTGGGCCCGGGTTCCCCACCGTGGACGGGCGAGCCCGGAGTTCCCCGCCGCGTTCCAGCCTTGGCACTGCATTTCCGGGACACCCGAAAGAGGTCGCCCCAGCCCCTGTCCGTCCGGGCCTGGCGGGCCCGCAAAGGAGGATGTCTGGCTTCCAACAGCGCGACGGCCGGAGCGCTGGGTGGGCAGAACATAGTGTGGGCTTCCGGGGAGATGCGCGCTGGTCGGGCGTCCTCTCAGCTTGGGCGAGAAGAAGGCGGCATGCTGGATCTGTCGGAGCCGCCGTCCTGATGGAGCGAGCCAGCCCTGCGTGGCCTCTGCGGTTTCCTGAGGAAACCTTGGAGAGCCAGACCTGGAGGTTGTGCTCCAGTTCACAGAAGGGGCAGTTTCTTGGAACGGTTGGGAACATGATAGCATTGGCAAAAGTACGTGAAATTTGCTATACGCACACACACACACATACACACACATACACACACACATGTAATGGTCATAGGTCGCCATTGCGTTTTGCATCAGTATACAAATTTACTCCTCCCCCCACCTCCACGGGATGGAAGGGAATAGAAAACCACGAGCCTCTCTCTCACCTAACAACTGACCCTGGGACTTTGGTTTCATGCCATGCCTCCTCTGCTGGTGTTCTGCCTTTGAAAGGCCTGTACTTGGATAGCGTTGCATTTCTCGATGTGCTTTTAAAAAACCAAACCTCTCCTCCAGCTATTTCGCTGTTTATTATGGAGTTTAAGGGTAATTGCAAGTAATTGAAGATATGTTTAAAAGAAAAATCTTATTTTGCGCACACAACATACACAGGCGAGCAAAGGAATGAGTCCAGTAGGGGAAATGTGGAACAGCTTATTATCAGTAATTTACTCAGCGTATGTCTGGCACCAGTATATGGGTAGGAAGCACCAAAATTTCAAGCAGATACCCAGCACAAGGCTTATAATTTACTAAATAAATAAGCATATAGCCAAAGCTTTTATTCAAAGTAGAAACACTCAAAGTATATTTCAACTTTAAGTGATTTTCAGATTTTTGTTGTTTGAAATAAAGTTAACTTGATTTCCACCTTCTTGATTTTTGACATATCCTTATACCACCTGTAAAATTACTTTGATGTTTTTCTTCAAATACACTCATTTTACATGTAAGCATATTTATTTTAAAATGAGACTTTACACCAGGACCATAAATGGAAAACTAGTATCACCTGTGAAAGAGCAGCCATAAAAATAAAGTGAAACAAAACAATATAAAGTTTAGTGTCAATTGAAAACAATGGAATAAAAGTAATGATAAATCTAACCAATTTTTTTTTTTTTTTAAGAGAGAGAGTCTCACTCTGTCCCTCAGGCTGGAGTGCAATGACATGATCACAGCTCACTGCAGCCTCCAACTCCTGGGCTCAAGTGACCCTCCTGCCTCAGCCTCCCAAGTAACTGGAACTACACTACCACACTTGGCTAATTTTTAAATTTTCTGTGGAGACAGGATCTCACTATGTTTCCCAGGCTGGTCTCAAACTCCTAGGCTCAAGCGATCCTCTCACTTTTGCCTCCCAAAGTGCTGGGATTACAGATATGAGCCACTATATCCAGCCTATTACTTTAAAATTCACATCTGAAAGCAAGTTCTTCAGTAAGAAAAATGGACCTGTTTATAATAAATAGATATTTGACTTGATGTTGTTAAAGACCACTTGTTTTTTAATTTCGGTGTTTATCATTGATAGAAATCTCAACCCACTAGTAAACATATTTAGAAAGATTAAAAGATATAGCTACTCCCCAAAACTGATGACTTTTGTCCAGTGGGGAACAGGGAAGTATAATCCTCCTATGGACCCAGGAAGGAGAAAACCAGATAAGGTGAACCCCAGAAGTCTCTAGGAGAAAGTCCTTTAATTATCAGGCCTCACCTCTTGACACTTCCACCCTGGAAATGGGCGTCAAAATCAGAGAGCCAAGCTGATCATTTATTTAAACTACAATGAGTTTCCTTCAGAGTTTGTATAGGTCTCTTTCCTAAAATGGCCTCTTCCTGTGTCGGAGGCCTGAATGGGAAACTCCAAGGGCAGGAGGGAGAGGAGGCTTTCAGGCAAACACCCCAAAAGTCACTCTGCATCCACTAAGAGGTAGAAAATAATGGGAGAGAAATTAAGTCAGAGAGGATAGCTCTAGGAGATTTAATATTTGTCAAGTAGGACTTCCAGAAGGAAAGAAAAAAATAGAGAATGGAAAAACAACAGTGAAGGGAGGAAAGAGAGAGAAAGAGAGAGAGAGAGAGAGAACTTAAACCGAAGACTCAAGTCTTTAGATTGGAAGACTTACCTGAAATTCACACACACACACACACACACACACCACACACCCCTTACATGTAGTCGTCCCTCAGTATCCACGGGGTATTGGTTCCAGGACTCCCCACAGACACCAAAATCTGCAGATGCTCAAGTCCCTGATATAAAATGGCATAGTATTTGTATATAACCTACACACATCCTCCTGCATACTTTAAATCATCTCTGGATTACTTATAATACCGAATATGATGCCTACACATCACTTCATTCGTATGGATTCAGTATAGTACTTGGTGTGCAACAGATTCAAATTTTGGCTTTTTGGAACTTTGTGGAATTTTTTTTCCAAACATTTTCAATCTTCTTTTGGTTGAATCCCCAGATGTGGAACTCGTAGATATGGATGGCCAACTATTACACATCTATACCTCTTCTGGTGGCATTTCTTAATTCAAAGAATAAGGAGAAAAAGAATGAATAAGTATCAAGCTTTTCATCCCTAACACAGGTTGCTAGAAATGATACTAAAATAATGTCTTCAAAATTCTAGAGAAAACTATTTTAAATCTGGAATTCTAGAACCAGTCAGAACATCTCATGTATGAGAGCAAAATAAAGATTTTATTTTTTGGACATGCTGGTACTCAAAAAGTTGAGCATACACTCTTTTTGAAAAAAAAAATTACTAAAGCAAAAGTGAAAAATCCAGAAAGAGGAAGACACTGGATATAAGAAACAGTAGAACTAGCACAGCTGTATGATGAAAAGAAACCTCAGGCTGGGTGCGGTGGCTCATGCCTATAATCCTAGCACTCTGGGAGGTCAAGGAGGATCATTTGAGCTCAGGAGTTTAAGAACAACCAGAGCAAGAGTGAGATCTAACTAAAAAAAAAAATAGAAAAATTAGCCAGGTGCAGTGCCTGTAGCACTGTGCTTATAGTCCCAGCTACTCAGGAGGCTGAGGCAGGAGGATCACTTGAGCCCAGGAGTTTGAGGTTGCAGTGAGCTATGAGGACACCACTGTACTCTAGCCATGGCAACAGAGCAAGACTCTGTCTCAAAAAAAAAAGAAAAAAAAAAAAAGAATGAAACATCAGTATAATAGCTATACAACTGGAAAGCAATCAGTCCAAATTACAACTGACAGTCAGTAGAGTTCTTAAAGGATATCTTTAAGAAGAATTACACAAACTATATGATTCATAACCCAGAAGTATAACTGCCTGGTGAGATGAAATTATATGTCTCTTCCAAACAATAAAAAGACAGACAAATAGAAATTCTGAGAAAATTAAAATGTTGCACAAGAAAGTTTTAAGCATGAAGAAAATTAAATTTTGGTGTCTGTCACTTTTAGAGCAATATATGGAATACAAGAGATGGTGCCAAATGACATCACCCCCTTCATGAAAGCATCACTGATCATCCCAGCTGAACTCATTCATTGATTCATTCAACAAAGATTCATGAACCATTCTCTGAACTCATTCTCTGAACACACTCATTTATAATTTGTCCCAATATTTACTGAACATCTATTAAGTACCAGGGCCTGTGCTAGTCACTGAGGATAGATGACGAGACAGAGTCTCTGCCTTCTGTGGGGTTTGCAAATACACATGCTATTTGACACAACGATTCCATTCCACATCTAGGGATTTATAATATAGATACATCTGCACATGGGTAAGATGATGCACTAGATATAAAAGATTATTCCTTGTAAAAGTGTTCTTAATAGAAAAAGATTTAAAATAACCCAAGTATTCTCCAAGAGGACAGTGAATAAATTATGAAGCTGTCATAGAGAAAATTTTTCAGGTGCAAAATATATAATTAGGAATCTTTTTATATTTTTTTGCTATGGAGTGATCACCAAAACATATTAAATGAAAAAAAGTAAGATTCAGAAGAATATATATCATATTCCACCATTGCTGTGATAGGAAAAGGTAAAGTGTAATCGTTTGTGTACCCATTGAATTTCTCTAGGAAGATACATAAGAAACTGGTAACACTGCTTGCCTTGGGAACAGATCTGCATGGCTGGGAAAGGAGACTTCACTGAATACTTCTCTACCTTTTGAGAGTTGTACAATATATCATCTCTGTTCAAAAATACAATTTGAAGATGCACTCTTTATAATAATAAAATATTTAAGTAAATAGGACACAAATAGGACAGCCAAGAGAAGAGCAGAAGGTCTGGAAAGAGTCGAGGCAGAGCTTAACTGACATTTTGAAACCAGAGGATTTCTGACAGAAGTGAAGAGAAGTAGCGGGGTGCAGTGGACGGCACACTGAGCCGGCGGCCTGAAGACTGGCTTCCAGCCTGGAGCCTACCACGTTATCAGCCTCAGTTTTCTTATCCACTATAATGTCTGCCATCTCGCCTCATGATAGTCATAGGAGAGCATTTTGTGGATGTAGAAATGCTACCAAAAACATCAGATATTATTAACTTCTTGTTTAACTTTCATACAGTGGCCACCACGCCCCTTGGTCTCTGTTTTGGTAGCATTGCTGGTGGTCCTGGGATCTGTGTCAGCTTCCCTACTGAAATGCACCTGGACGAGGGCAAAAAAATCTTCTTCCATATAAGGGTATTGGTAAGACGTGAATGTTTTTCCTCTTGGGTTTCACTGAGGAACAGAGAGCTCGTTAATAAGAAACCATCAGCCTTTTGGTCTCCATATTCTTTATATTAAGTCTCACTATCACAGGCCACTGTGTGAAGCTGACCATTCAAGCCCTGGGTGTTCTGGGTCGTCACCAGGAACTTAGTGGCTGTTGCGTGGCTCTAGTCCAAAATCAGCAGTTAAGAAACATGATAACTTAAAAGCTTTTCATTGGAATTTTAAACTCCCACTAACTTACCCAATAATTGCCGCGTGCTTTTAAGAAGGCCTTAGAGGATAAAGAGGATGTAAAAGCATATGCTTCTCTTTTGAAATAAGATTTCCACTGCCCATAAGGACTGAGGGATGTTCTTGGCCATCTTTCTCATGCGCAGTGAAAGCGAATCAAAGAGTCCGGCATTTCTCCAGTAGGGCTTCACCGATATCCGCTGTGCTTCGTGGACCCCCAGGTCTCCTTGTCGCTCACAGCAAGCATCTGGGAATGGCAGTCCACGGAGCACACTGGACTTCACAGGGGTGGAACCTCAGCCCACCAACTTCTCTTCACTATAGTATAAATCATTTGAAGGCTAGGACTAAAGTTTATACACACAGTGCCCAGCCTCACTGTACATATAGTGAGCTACCCAGCCATAATGCAAGTGAGCCACATTGACAGAAGAACCCAGCTCCCCTGAGTGGTAGGGAGACACCAGACATAGTTCTATTGCCTAAATTAGCGTTCATATCAGGAAACAAACTGCTCAGTAAAAGAAATCAACATGCTAGCCATATTTGACTTATGTTACTCAATCACTGTTTACTTTCTTTTTCTTTTCTTTTTTTTTAAGAGACAGGGTCTCGCTCTGTTGCCCAGGCTGGTCTAGAACTCCTGGCCTCAAGCAATTCTCCCTTCTGGGCCTCCCAAAGCACTGGGATTACAGGCACGAGTCACCACAATCAGATTGTTTACTTTCTTTTTGTCAAATACCCTACATAGAAAAGGCCATGAGAGACAAATTTTCTTTTTATGCTTACAATTGCTCTTCTACCAAGAGTTGATTTAATTATGAAAGGCTTTTAAAGATTATTACATATTTATGGATTGCAATTGTCAAAAAAATTAAAATATTCCAAGATTTTTGAAAGCATACAAGTGCTTTTTAAAAAATTGTTCCTCATGGTTACCATTTGGGGCTTATAGAAAATCAGTAAACTATGGTATCAAATTGTTCTTTTATCCTAACACTCCTCTTATTTTGATATACATTTCTGATAGCTTATGGTTCTATTTCTTAAGAATTGTTAAGCATTTAGTGTGTATGCTGCTAGAATTTCTACTCGTCTTTACTTCATTTTGCACAAAAGAACTTCAGAAAGCAATTCTGGTAGTTTTTAAGCAAATATTTACTTTTGAATTTTTGAGATACCTTTTCAGAGAATCTAATTCTTGGAATTGCAAGAAGCTTGAAAGATTACCTGGCCCAATCTGATGTTGAAATCCCCTCTAGAGCACTCCTGCCAAATGGGTGTCCAGCAGGAGGGAAATCGCCACCTCCCAAGGTGAGTTTTGGGGCTGGTGTGCTGGAAAGGCCTTCCTGTGGCTTCTGTCCCTGGGTACTGGTTTACACCTTGGGCCATACAGAATAAATCTGCTTTTTCCTCTGCGTGAACTCCCTTTAGAGATTTTAAAACACACATCTCACTCTTCTAAGGATTCTTTTCTCCTGGCTACATATTTGCAGTTCCTCCAATCCTTCTTCATAGGATGGTATTTCTAGCCTTCCATCTTACCATCTCTCCTCTTGATTTGCTTTGTTTACCTAAAGTCTAAAATTGTGTATAATACTCAATTATTTTCATTTTAGTGGAAGTAGGTTTCATAGGATGACATTTTAGCACCAAAATACCCAGAATGAGAGCTTTAGATTGCAGCACAATTGATTTGTCAAGGCTGTTTGCAGAGTGTTCCATGAATAGCCTAAGAGAGGCTGAGGGACAGGAGCCCTGGGTCAGCGGCGGGCTGTGGGGTCCTAATCCTATTTGCACAAATGGCTTCTTGAACAAGTCACTTCCTCTCTCCGGACCTCACTTTCCTAGTTTGTAAAATATGAAGGAGAGGATTATTATGTTCCCACAGAATTTCACAGTTCTGCACAGATGTTTCAGTGGCTTCACAAATGTTTCATTTTATTTTTGAACTCCATTTGTTTATAGGGCAGGTATATGGCTCATGTCTGTAATCTCAGCACTTTGGGAGGCTGAGGCAGGAGGATCACTTGAGCCCAGGAGTTTGAGACCAGCCGAGGCAACATGGGGCAACCCCATCTCTACAAAAAAAAAATAAGAAAAATTAGATAGGCATGGTGGCACCTTCCTGTAGTCCTAGGTACTTGGGAGGCTGAGGCAGGAGGATTGTTTGAGCCCAGGAGTTTGAGGATACAGTGAGCCATGATCACACCACTACACTCCAACGAGGGCAACAGAATGAGACCCTATCTAAAAAAAAAAATAAAAAAAAAAAAAACCTCTATTATTTTTAAATTTCTTATTGATATATAATAGTTGTATATATTTTGGGGATACATGTGATACTTTGATACCTGTATACAATGTGTAATGATCAATAATGTTTTAAAAAACTATAACAAAAATATGTACAATCAAATGTCTCATGTATTAAAATGTTCCATGCCCATTTAGATCAATGGGGCCAACTGACATTTTGCAGACTTCAGACTAAAGCCAACTTTGTCATATTTTTATATTTTTTATATTTATATTTATTTATATTTTATATTTTTTGAACTACATCTAAAAGCGTCTCTGATTAGGAAGGGCTTTTTCAACAGAGTCTTTAAAAAATCCAGGCCTGTGTGTGTCTAAACATATACAATTGTCCTAGTGAGGACATATATGCCACCCTCACTCAAGGTCAGGCAAGGCTCGGGCCACCCGCTGGGTTGCATTTTCCTGTCATAATGCAACAATCAGCTGTGCAGTCACAAGGCAGCTAGTACTAGCTTATTACATTGAGGATGTTATTTGTCTGACATTTATAATTATGACAAGAAATGGGGACCATCGTTCAATATTGTCAGTATGCCTACTTTGAAACCAAAAATCTCTCGCTAATTCCTCTCCTAGGCCTTAGAATCAGTTTTTGGCTGAAGAAGGCATTGGGTTTGCAAGTCTGAAAAATAAACTGTTATCATTTGTTACCAATTATCTACAGGTTTTTCTCATTATTATACAGCTAAATTTTTTTAATAAAGAAAAATAATAGATTCTGAAGCTGCTATGTTACTGTAACTACAATCCCAGCTCCACTTCTTGTTAGTTGAGTCATCTTGGGACAATTATTTAGTCTGGACCTCAATTTCCTTATAGGTAACTTACAGAATAGCAGTGAATATGAATGAATTAATATGAGTAAATCACTTACAAAAGCCTAAGACATACCTAAGACTTGTCTAAGACATAATAAAGAGGTAATAAAAGCTACTATTATGTATAATTTAAAGTCTGTTTTTGTCAAGTAGCTTCATTGTTCTTACTTGTTATAAATCGGAGTTTATATAAAATGAACTCATAAAATATGACCTCCATCTCTTTATATGTTGAGGCTATGCACAGGATTTGAACTGGAAAAAAAAAACAAAACTATAAACTTTCCTCTGCTACAGTAACAACCAAAAAAAAGGTATCAAATACATTTGATTTGACCTCCAAATTTCCTGCCAGCTTTAATACCAAGGACCACCAAGATTCTGTCCAGGTGAAAGTAATAGTAGTAGATTCTAAGCACTGAGGAGGGGGAGGAAACACACCATCCCAGAAAGCATTTGCACCTGTGGGTGTCAAAGCCCTGCCCCCAGCCAGCAGCTTAACATCACCTGGGAACTTGTTAGGAATGCAAGTTCTTGGGCTCCACCCAGATGCTGAACAAAAACTCTGCAGGCGAAGAAAGGCTTTGCAGGTGTTTGTGATGCAGGCTCAGGTTTGAGAACTGCCGCTGTAGGAGAAAATCCCCATGGTTCAGAACGCTGGGCTTCCAAAAAACGTAGAGTAATTTTCATGATTAATACGGTTAATAAACAATGTAGAAGTTATTACTGTTTCTGTTAGAAGAAATTCCTTTCCGCTCTAAGAGTGTCCACGTTAAATGCTGTTAAGATTGAAAATGAGGAAGGAAAGCAAGTCTCAGAAATCATGCGTTGTAACCCTCTCAATTTGCGGAGGAGACAGAGCCCTAGAGCGATGAAGGGCTGTGTCTAAGGTCACACAAGCGAGAAGACAGAACTAGAACTTCCAGTCTCCCAAGGTTCAAGTTAGGGTTCAAACCAGTTGGGTTGATCAGATCAGCTTTGAGGAAAATATTGGGAATGGTTACTGAGCATCACGTAAATAATATAACTCCATCGAATGACTGGGTCTTTCGTGTTTCAGTATGTTATTTTTGCATTGTGTAGCACAGCACCTTGTAGCCTTCAAAAGATTAAAAAATAATCCTATTTTTCCTTTCCCTTCAGTCTGTAGGTTTGGCACACTTGAATTCCTAAGAAACTCAAAAGGGAAAATAAGAAACTGGATTCATTTTCTTTGTGATCCAGAACTGGAATAGCTGAGGCAATTGTAATTGTCCAGTGAAAACCATAAAGGAATGAAAATCTTGCTCTCCAAAATGCTCAACTAAATATTCTCAACTTTTTATTCTTTGTAAATTGCTTCTCTAAATTAGAAACATAGAAAGTGAATATAGCCCTTTGCTTTCAAGTTTCCTCAACCAACAAGACCAACACTTGTCTTAACCATTAATCATTTGAACACAAGTGGTTAACAATGTTTTTTTTTTTAGAGACAGAGTCTCACCTTGTCACCCAGGCTGGAGTGCAGTGTCATGATCAAAGCTTATTGCAGCCTCAAACTCCTGGGCTCAAGTGATCCTCCTCCCTCAGCCTCCCGAGTGGCTGGGACTACAGACACAAGCCACCATGCTTGTCTGATTTTTATTATTTTTTGTAGGGATGGGGTCTTGCTGTGTTGCCCAGGCTGATCTCTAACACCCAGCCTCAAGTAATTCTCCTATCTCAGCCTCCCAAAGGGCTGAGATTACAGGCATGAGCCACTGTGCCTGGCGTGGTTAACATTTTAATTAAAAAATAATTCGGGGCCGGGCGCGGTGGCTCACGCCTGTAATCCTAGCACTCTGGGAGGCCGAGGTGGGCGGATCGTTCTGAGCTCAGGAGTTCGAGACCAGCCTGAGCAAGAGCGAGACCCCATCTCTACCAAAAAATAGAAAGAAATTA
>CAUYSK010107709.1:0-11921 GCA_963575035.1 Avahi laniger | reverse complement strand
CTAAAAATATATATAGAAAAAATTAGCCGGGCATGATGGCTCATGCCTGTAGTCCCAGCTACTTGGGAGGCTGAGGCAGAAGGATTGCTTGAGCCCAGGAGTTTGAGGTTGCTGTGAGCTAGGCTGACGCCACGGCACTCGCCTCTGGCAAGAGAGTGAGACTCTGTCTCAAAAAAAAAAAAAAAAAAGCTATATGGGGAAAAGCAAAAATAGAGACTCTTTTACCATTAGTTCTTTAATCATTCTTTTTTATTGATTACAAAGGTTAAGTGAATAAACAACCTATATCTCTGCATAAGAATAAAAACAAATTTGCAACCTCTGAGTTGAAACTTGGAGAATTACTTTTCTTCTCCCTTGAATGCAAGCATTTTCTGGCTTTGGGCCAATACAAGTGTAAGTTTTTATCAGTAATTTAAATAGATTTTTGTATTAGACCTGAAAATGTTGCCTTTTTAATTGAAAACTTATCAATTATTTAAATTGCTAGCAGCCTGAAGCTGTTAATTTTATGAGTGCCATAATAATGGCATACAGTGGTTTTTTGATACATATGACGCATGGAATATCGTATTGTGGTAAGGATTTGTCATGACAATAGGTTGTTGTGTGCTGTTAAATAATAACCAACATATTAAACCAAAGTCTGTTGTCACATTAGTACCATTTTATGTAAGTTAGTTAGAAGTTCTATTCTTTACTTCATTAGATATATTTTTAAGAAATAATGAGAAGAAAACTAAGCTATAATAAATTGTCTTTTAAGAAAATATAAAGTAATTTGGTCTTCAAGGAGATATTTAATGTATTGAAAGAATTCAGCAGCCAAGTGTTATTACAGAACCATTGTGATAGCTCCCTGCGTTTTGTTATGAGTTCGTGTTAATCAACAATCTGTTTTTATAGCATAGTTTCTTGTAAGTTATGTTGTTAGAATATTCTACTTCTGGGATCATGGCTTTTCCTCTGACACTATTGTATCTTTTTAATTCCTCCATAAAGTATTTTTTTAATTAGAATGTGAAATGCTTTATTAGGAAAAAAAAATACACACAACCTACATATTCTGAAAACTAAATACCTGATCATTACTAATTATTTAAAGGACCCTGTTAAATATTCCTTTAATGTAATTTAAATTTGTTGTTCTTATTTTCTCCTCTCATTTTCTAGAAGGATTGAAAATAGTATGATGCTTTTCTCCTCCTATCTTTTTGTATTTGTTGTCTGGTAGTGCTATTGAGGTCCAGTACTATAAAGGGATTATTTTATTGTTAACCTCTGATTTTGGGTGACTTTTCATTAGGAAACTCAGCTGTGTAATTTTGTTTCTGCTAAATCCTGTGTCTAGTAAAGGATTTACTACATCTGGTTCTCTTGATATTGAGAGGCTTGTATGAGTGGAGCACAGTATAAACAAAAATAATTTTCATCATTTTGACTATTCTGTCTTTTTTTTTTCAGACAGAACCTTGTTCTGTCACCCCCGGTAGACTGCAGTGGCTCATCATAGCTCACGGCAAGCTCAAACTCCTGGGCTCAAGTGATCATTCTGCCTCAGCCTCCTGAGTAGCTGGGACTACAGGAATGTGCCACAACACCCAGCTAATTTTTCTATTTTTAGTAGAGATGGGGTCTAGCTCTTGCTCAGGCTGGTCTCGAACTCCTGAGCTCAAGCAGTCCTCCCACCTTGGCCTCCCAGAGTGCTAGGATTACAGACATGAACCACAGTGCCCAGCCCTCCTGGTTGTTTTAAATAAGGTTTATATTTCAGTATCTATTGAAGTCTTGCTGAGGAAGCTTTACAAATACTAGTTTTTTCCTGATTGTAAAAAATAATGTTTTTTGACATTCTGAGTTTGATCAGGAATGTAAAATATACTCTGTGGGCATCTTAATTTTTAAAGATTTTGCCCTTACCTACAAGACTGTTTTACCACAAAATTTATTGCCTATTTAGGAGTTGAATGTTCAGTAGCCTCAGGGCCTTTGCTATTAGGAAGTTTTCTTTAAAGAGCAAAATGGTTAGAAGCTCATTTTCCGCATGGTACTTTCAAATATGCTTCATGTTAAATAGGTCCTACTGTTTTTGTTCTTTTTCTTTCTTTTTTTTTTTTTATTTTGAGACAGTTTCCCTCTCTTGCCTGGGCTAGAGTGCAGTGGCATCATTGTAGCTCACTGTAGCCTCAAACTCCTGGGCTCAAGCAACCCTCTTGACTCAGCCTCCCAAATAGCTGAGACTACAGGTGTGCACCACCATGCTTGGCTAATTTTTTTTTTTTGTAAAGACATGGTCTCGCTGTATTGCCCAGGCTGGTCTCAAACTCCTGGCCTCAAGTGATCCTCCCAGCTCAGCCTCCCCAAGTGCTGTGATTACAGGCATGAGCCACCACGCCTGCCCACAGATCCTACTTTGAACTTACTTTGCAGGTGACAAAATCAGCTCAGCCTTCAATGAGTGGTTAGTCCCCGTATTCATTGCAGTTTATCCAAACAACTGATAATACAGTATATTTTTCAGGCAAGCTGGAGAAATGTTAAAAAGATTAAGAAAGGGAAACTGAAGGAAATAAATTATTTTAGAAATTAGTTTATTTACTCAAATAATTACATGCTCCAAGCTGTAAGTAAAGTTTTTGTTTTGTTTTCTCATCCTAGTTAAAGAATAAAACTTTTTTTTTTCCCAGAGGCAGATTATTTTACCTGTCTTCACTGTGTTGTCTGGGACATTTGGATGCCCTTGAAATAGTGATAAAAATGTAGTACCCCCTTATTTAGCCCCTGTTGTAATACATCTTGGCTCATATTTGGTATCAAGGAGCAGAAGCATACTCAAATTTGTGTCACAAGGGCTTTCTTATGCAGTTCTTAGAAGCAAAGGAAAAGATGAGCATGAGCAGGCCTCAGCTTTGGTGGCACGAGAGCACTCTGGGGACTGCTGGAACAGGATCTTTGGACCACCAACATTGTGTCACTAATGTGGCTCTGCTCCTAGTTCAGCTTTATCTCTGTGGAAGGCCCATGTAGCCTATTTATAACAGAATATTCCATTTGGCTTACTGTCTGCATGACTGGATGGTCCTGTTTTATTTAAGTGGCAAGTTTCCTGAAGCTACTATTAAACTCCTACTTTAGAGAGAGAGCAGAATTGCTTCAGCCTAGAAATCAGGTGAAAGGTTAGTGTAGAGTCTATTAAAAGGATTTGTACTGTAAAATTTGGATTTAGTCATAAGGCTGCTCTCAAGGATCCAGAAGGCCACGTATGGCCCCAAGGCCGCAGGGTCCCTACTCCTGGTATAGACACTGCCCTAAACTAACCGTGGTGATGACTCCGAAAGCTTCTGCTGAGATGATCCTACAAGTTTTGGACCTATCACTGAATAGAAATTTAAACTCCTTCTGCCAACACATACTACCTTAAACTTAGCCAAGTTGAATTTCATCTGCTATTGGCTGCCCAGACTTCTATTAAGACCATCTGGAGCTCCCTAAAGTCCTTTATGGTTTTATGCAAATGGTGTTACCATTAAACTTAGCCAACTTGCTGTCATTTTCGCTTCCAAATCATTAATAAATACATCTATCCAATAACATTAGCCTATAAACAGGCCCCAGAGTTGTTCCCTGTTGACCTTTACACTGGAAGACTTTTCGCTGTGATTTTCTTTCTTATCATCTAATCAATCCATGACCATATGTGCACCCTCTTGGTCAAGTCATTTAAGGAAGAGCTTGTGCACATTGTCATCTCCTCGTGGCAGGGACAATGAGTTATTAGGGAGTCAGGGGACCTGAAGCCAGGTAAGTAAATGTGGCTATTAATTTGGTATTCAAAATAGATTGGCTTCGTATGTTATTTTTCACTACTGGGGCAGTTGTGTGCTTTGTGAGAGGTCAGTGTCACAGAGGAAAAGCCTCTTAATGTAAAGTGTAAGAAATAATTTAAAGAAGGTATAACTGATGACAGATCTGAGTAGTGTTGTAATTGAATTTGTAGCCATTTGACAGAATTAAGATTGTTGGGTTCTTCACTGGGAAAACTAATAAATTAACTATGGACTGCAACTAGTTGGTTGGTTTATTGATTATTGCTGTAATTACTGACTGAGCTACATATAATGGGGTATGCTTGCAGTATTGACAAAACAGGAATTTGAAAATTTTATTGTTAGTAGGAAAAAACCAGCATGAGTATTCCTTATAAGTGAAATACTGTACCAATTATGTTGTCTGTTAGAAGGAATACTAAAGAGAGATTTAGGAAACTGTCCTGTTATAAATGTATGGAGAAATAATAAATAGGCCTGATACTTCCTTTGTATGGGAGACTTGCTGCTGAGTAAGTTTGAAGATATGACCAATGACTGTATTACCATGTCTGTATTAGTTCCTGTCTGTCTCCTTCTTATAAACATTTGTGGAATACCTGTTATGTGCTAGGTACTACATGGCAGTGATTTCTTAGGTTTTTGGAGGCATGGCCTTTTTGAAAATCTGAGGAAAGTTGTTTATTCTTTTCCTAGAAAATTCACATAATACAACATTTCACATATTTCAGGGGCTTCAGGGATCTCTTAAAGGCCATATAGATCGCAGGTTATTACCTCTCTGCCATAAGAGATAATAAAATATATAAGACATGGTCCCTGCCCTTCATGAGCTTCCAGAAGAGAAATAATGTTCCCCATAATACCCTTTAGTATTTATAGTACTGTTATAATTTATGGAAACGGAGGGGATACTGACTCAACCTCAATAAAGCAATCAGTTAAATTCTACCTCTGTACTTGGTCCATATATTTCAGTGATCTTGTTTAGTTGTTTTTATGTCACCCTATCATTATGAACATTTTTCTTGTAAGTGGTCTTGCTTACAGGTGGGAGATTCATAGCACCATGCTATATCAAAATTTTTTGAAAGGACTTGTAAGGTTTCCCATATACCTGCTCCTTTACTTTTGATCTTCTTAACACCTCTATAAGGTGAGAAAGGTGGATAGTTTTTCCATTTTTACAGCAGAGGATACTGAGGCACAAACAATTGCATGCCTTTATTGAGGTCACGCAGCTAGTAAATAGAGAACTGAGACCTGAGATCACTCACTCACTGATTTGCTCTCTTATTCATACAGCCAATTTTTCATGCAGCACATGTTTATTGGATAGCAGTTCTCTGGCCAAGCACTATATGCTAGGTGATGAGGGTGCAGTGAGCATATAGCTCCCTCAAGGAGCTCATGGTCTTGTCAGAGAGATTAAATAAAAGGAAACAGAGGTCAGTGTAGGAGGACAAGAAAACTCATAATTACCAGGCAGAGTGAAAAACGCTATGGTATGCTTAAGCCTTAGGTGCTCTTTGAGCACAAAGGTGCGCCTAATCTAGCTTTGGGAACCTAGAAGGTTTTCTAAAGATGATGGTGTACAGGTGAAGTAAGCTAGGGCAAGAGGACTGGGAAGGGTGTTTGGGGAAGAGAGAACAGTGTTTTTAAAGGCTCAGAGGTATCCAGTAGCTGCAGAGTTCACATTTCTTCTCCTCAGCTTGTGGGATCATTGTCAAGAATAGACTGACTACATGTTAGGCCACAAAACAAGTCAAAAAATAAAAAAAAATTGAAATTATACCATGTATTTTCTCTGACCACCATGGAATAAAACTGGAAATCGATAACATGAGGAACATTGGAAAATATATAAACACATGAAAATTAAACAGAATGCTCCTGAATGACCAGTGGGTCGATGAAGAAATTGAGAGAAATTAAAAAGTTTCTTGAAACAAATGAAAATGAAAACACAACATATCAAAACCTATGGGGTACAGCAAAAGCAGTAATAAAATGAAAGTTTATAGCAATAAGTGCCTACATTAAAAAAGTAGAAAAGCTTCCAGTAACCTAATGATGCATCTCAACTAGAAAAACAAGAGCAAACCAAACTCCAAATTAGTAGAAGAAAAGAAATAATAAAGATCAGAGCAGAAATAAATGAAATTGAAACAAAAATACAAAAGATCAACAAAACAAAAAGTTGGGTTTTTTTTTTAAAGATAAAATAGATACACCTTTAGCAAGACTAAGAAAAAAGATGACCCAAATAAATAAAATCAGAGATGAAAAATGAGACATTACAACTGATACTGGAGAAATTCAAAGGCTCATTAGAGACTACTAAGAGCAACTAGATGCCAATAAATTGGAAAACCTAGAAGAAATGGATAAATTCTTAGACACATACAACCTGCCAAAATTGAACCAGGAAGAAATCCAAAACCTGAAATACCAATAACAAGTAACAAGATGGAAACAGTAATAAAAAGTCTCTCATCAAAGGAAAGCCCAGGACCCGATGGTTTCACTGCTAAATTCCATCAAGCATTTAAAGAAGAACTAACATCAATTCTGCTTAAACTATTCCAAAAAATCAAGGAGAAGGGGATACTCCTAAACTCAAGGCCTGTATCACCCTGATACCAAAACCAGACAAAGACACAACAAAAAAACAAAACTGTAGGCCAATATCTTTGATGAACATAGATGCAGAAATCCTCAACATAATACTAGCAAACTGACTTCAACAACACATTAAAAAGATTATTCATCATGATCAAATGGGATTCATACCAGGGATGCAAGGATCTTTCAACATATGCAAATCAATCAATGTGGATACATTATGTCAGCAGAACAAAGGACAGAAACCATATGATCATTTCAATTGATGCTAAAAAAGCATTTGATAAAATTCAACTTCCCTGAATGATAAAAACTCTCAAAAAACTGGGTATAGAAGGAACTTACCTCAATATGATAAAAACCGTATATAGTTGTGATATGACCCACAGCTAGTATCATACAGAATGGGGAAAAATGATAGACCCACAGCTAGTATTATACTGAATGGGGAAAAATTGAGAGCCTTTCCTCTAAGATCTGGAACAAGACAAGAATGTCCACTTTCACCACTGTTATTCAACATTGTACTGAAAGTTCTAGCTAGAGCAATCAGACAAAAGAACGAAGTAAAAGGCACCCACATTGGAAGAGAAGAAGTCAAATTATCCTTGTTTGAAACGATATGATCTTATATCTAGAGAAACCTAAAGACTCCACCCAGAAACTATTAGAACTGATAAACAAATTCAGTAAAGTTGCAAGATACAAAATAAGCAGCATTTCTATATGCCAACAATGAACAATTTGAAAAAGAAACCAAGAAAGTAATCTCATTTACAGTAGCTACAAATAAAATAAAATAGCTAGAAATAAACTTAACCAAAGAAGTGAAAGATCTCTGTAATGAAAACTATAAAACATTGATGAAAGAAATTGAAGAGTACACAAAAAAATGGAAAGATATTCCATGCTCATGGATTGGAAGAATCAATATCGTTAAAATATCCATACTACCCAATTTACAGATTCAGTGCAATCTCCATTGAAATACCAATGACATTCTTCACAGAAATAGAAAAAATAATCCTAAAATTTATATGGAACCACAAAAGACCCAAAATAACCAAAGCCATCCTGAGCAAAAAGAACGAAATTGGAAGAATAGTATTACGAGACTTGTAATTATACTATAGAGCTGTAGTAATCAAAACAGCATGGTAATGGTATAAAAACAGACATAGACCAATGTAACAGAATAGAGAGCCCAGAAATAAATCCACATATATGTAGTGAACTTACCTTCAACAAAGGTGTCAAGAATATGTGTTGGGGAAAGGACAGTCTCTTCAATAAATGCTGCTGGGAAACTGGATATCCATATGCAGAAGAATGAAACTAGACCCTTATCTCTTGCCATATAGAAAAGTCAAATCAAAATGCATTAAAGACTTAATTCTAAGACCTGAAACTATGAAGCTACTAAAAGGAATCATTGGGAAAATGCTTCAGGACATTGGTCTGGGCAAGGATTTCTTGCCCCAAAGCACAAGCAACCACAGCAAAATAGGACAAATGGGATCATCAAGTTAAAAAGCTTCTGCACAGCAAAGGAAACAATCAGCAAAGGGAAGAGACAACCCACAGAATGGAAGAAAATATTTGCACACTACCCATCTGATAAGGGATTAATAACTAGAATATATAAGGAGCTCCAACAACTCATAGGAAAAAATCAAATAATACAATAAAAAATGAGCAAAGGATCTGAATGGACATTTCTCAAAAGAAGACATACAAATTGGCCAACATGTATATGAAAAAATACTCAACATCATTAGTCATCAGAAAAATGCAAATCAAAACTACAATGAGATATCATCTCTCCCCAATTAAAATGGCTTTTATCAAAAAGGCAATAATGAATGCTGGCAAGGATTTGGAGAAAGGGCGACCCTTGTATACTATTGGTGGGAATGTAAGTTAATGCAACCACTATGGACAATAGTATGGAGGTTTCTCAAAAAACTAAAAATAGAGCTAGCAAATGACCCAGTGATCCCACTGCTGGGTATATATCCAAGGGAGGGGAATTCAGTATATTGAAAAGATATCTGCACTCCCATGTTTATTGCAGCACTATTCACAGTAGCCAAGATAAGGAATTAACCTAAGTGTCTATCAACAGATCAAGAAATTGTAGCATATATATGTATGCACTGGAATATTATTTAGCCATAAAAAGAATAGAATACTGCCATTTGCACCAACATAGATAGACCTGGAGAATATTATGTTAAGTGAAATAAGCCAAGCACAGGAAGACAAATCTCACATGTTGTCACTCCTATGTGGCAGTTAAATATTAAAAACAATTAATCTCATGGAGATAGAGAGTAGAATGATGGTTACCAGAGAGTAGGAAAGGTAGTGGGGAGGAGAGGATAAAATAGAGATGGTTAATGGATGTAAAATATAGTTAGAGAGAATGAACAATATTTCATAGCACAACCAAGTGACTATAAACAACAATAATTTAGGGTATAATTTAAAATAAGTTAAAAAGTGGAATTAGGATGTTCCTAACACAAAGAAATGTTAAATGCCTGAGGTGATGGATATCCCAATTACCCTGGTTTGATCAGATCAATTTACATTGTATGCCTGTATCAAAACATCACATGTACCCTATAAAGATATGCAACTATTATACACCCATAACAATTAAAAAAAAAAACAGGCTCAGAGGTGAAAGAATGCATAGTAAATTCAGGAGGAGCTCCCTCTGATTCAGTCTTTATGGACAGTGGGAGAGGGAGGGTCTGGGATGAGGGTGGAAGATGGGCTAGGTCATGGAGGTCATTAGCTTGAGGGAGCAGGGAAGTGGCATGATCACATCTCATATCTCTGGAGGGTGACTTGGGGGAGAAAATTTCTGAAGCCATTTAGGGGGCTTTCCATGTGAAAGACAGTGGTGGCCATAGGGCCGGTGAGACGTTAACAGATTTGAGAAGTGGAGAGGATGTCAAGTTAATAAAACCTGGTGATTAAATGTGAGGAAGAAGGAAAGAGAGACGGTCTGGATTACTTCCAGATTTCTGGTTTGGGAAACTGGATCATAGTTGAGGCATTTACTGAGATAGTAAACCCAGGCAGCAGAAGACAGCTCTAGGGTATGAAGGAGGGGTGGGAGAGGTAGAGAATTCAGTGTTGGACCTGTTGAATTGGAGGTGGCTCTGGACAACCAATTGGATATGTTCTGAATCTTAGGAGACAAATCTGGGCTGGAAATAAACATTTGTGATTCATCAGCTCCTAATTAGTCTCAGTGACTCCTCTGGTAATTGAAACCTTTGAAGTAGCTAAAAGTAACTTAAGGAAAGCATAAAATGAGAAGAGAAGGTTGATGAAAAACCATGGGGAACTCCAGCATTTAAAGGATGTGGAGGGAAAGAACTACTTACAGGAAGCTGAGTGCAGTGGTTGGAGAGGTAGGAAAACCAGGAGGATTGCCAAAGAAAGAGCCAGAGGTCACCCATCAGCACAGATGTCTTTGTACTGCTTCCCCAGTCTGTGAACGATCAGGCGACATGACATGGCCTGACCCACACAGGGTGTGAGTGTAGGAGCCAGAGCTCTCTGCCAGCTCAGTAGTCTACTCAGTAACCCGGTCTACACAGTAAGCATACATTTTATGCTCTGAATGCATGGACTAGAATGAAAGGAGTATTTTTCTTTGTTTACTGATAAACCATTTGCTTCATCTGTTAAATAGAGGTGATGATACTTGAGAATGGGCTAGGGTTGTGAAAAATTAAGTGAATAAACATAAATATGTAGTACTGAGTCTAACACACATAGGTATCCAATGAGTGATGGTTGTTTCTCTCTTTCTCTGTCTCTCTTTTCTCTCTCTTTCTTAGTAGAGAACTTGTGCCTTGTAAAATTAAACTGTGATGTTTTTTATATGGCAGATTTCCATGAAGAAAAAAATGTAATTATTGATTAATTGTGCTGTTAGAATTAGAATTAGGTTCATAACAAACAGGAACACTGATAAACTTGCGAAGAAAACAAAGCCAAAAATTGTACTTGTTATCCCCTTGTTGAATCTGGCCTTCTGTTTCAAATTAATTAGATTTTTTTGATAACTATGCTAAACTTTGTCATATCCTTATTAAAATTGTTTAAGGATTTTGAAGAACGTCTCAGAGGGACTCTGAAACTAATCTGAGTCTGGTACTGGAGATACCATTAGCAATCGCAAAACTGATTAATCTTTTACTCAGCTTATTGATTATTGCTGCAATTACTGCATGTAACAGATTATGCAAAGGATAGCAACAGAAAACACATTTTATAACTGCTGCTGATGTATTCAGTTTGAGCACAATATTTTGTACTCTTTCACATATATAATTATTTTTGCATTTTAAAATACTGGAACACTTCTACTAAGGTAGAAAGTGGTGTCCTTAATATTGTTTCAGTATTAGGAAATTTACTTTTTAATTTCTCAAACTAATGCGTTACAAAGTGCCTTCACTAATTCTATTGCTGCAGTTTAATTTATGAACCTCACACGTAACCCTATGTAGTAGTAAGTAAGAGTAGATATTTTTACTCTCATTTGGGGAAACTAATATTCAAAAAGGTTAAATGACTTCCTGAAGGCTGCACAAGTTAATGAGTGACAGAATCAGAATTCAACCCCATTTCAATCAGTAAGTATTTATTGAATGCCTACTGTGTGCAGAGCTTTGTGTTAGGGTTGTAATAAAAGCCAGGACAGGATTATAGAGGTAAAGATAAAGAAGTTATCTGGATAACTTCAAGTAATGGTTTCATTAATGTTATAATGGTCACTTTGTTACTTTTCTGTGAAGTCATGTTAAGTATCTTGGTATACTAGGTATAGGGTTTTTTGTTTGCATCTTTGTTTTTGTCTAGTAAAAGTCTTTGTTATCACTACCTATTTTATGACTATTTAGAATGAAATTGGAGAAAATCCCTTTGAAAGAAGAATATATTTAAAAAGATGGAGAGAAGATCAAAATCAATACATGAGTTGATTATTAAAATTTGGTATATGTATACAATGAAATATTACTCAATCATAAGAAATGACAGTGATCTAGAACCTCTTATACTTTCCTGGACTAAACTTAATTGGACTAAACTAAAGCCCATTATCCAAAGTGAGGCACCACAAGATCGGAAGAATGGGCTCCACTTGTACTCGCCATCAAATCGGTACTAACTGATCAACACTAGGGTGATCACATGGCAGTAATACTCTCCAGGGATTAGGGGAATGGGAGGGGTAAACCCACAACTAAAGGACAGGGGGAGCATTGCAGGGGGGAAGGGCATGCCTTTAACCCTTGCTTAGGTGAGGCAAAGACATAAAGTGTAACCATAATGTTTGTACCCTCATAATACCCTAAAATAAAAAAAAAAAAAACACTAAACTGAACATAAAGGAACTCAAGAGGAAAACCAATATGATTTTTACTGAAAAGAATAAAAACC
>CAUYSK010107708.1:0-10581 GCA_963575035.1 Avahi laniger | reverse complement strand
TCCTTCCTTCCTTCTCTCTTGTTCTTTTAAATTTTAAAAAATGACAGCTTCTAAATCCAGGTGAATAAAGCACTAGAAATATATGGAAGTGAAAGTGAAAAATATCTTTCTTAACACCATCCCACAAAAGCAAGATGATTTTTCACAAAGACTGGAAAACAGATCCTTAGAGAAGATTTGAATTATCTCTTTTCACTTACAAATGCAGAAAGAGAAGCCTAGAGAGGGCAAAGACTTGTTTAAGGCACACAGCAAAGCAATGTCACAGATGGGACTAGAACAGATCCCTCCCTGCATGGGTCTGGTGCTCTAGTTCTTTGCATGTTTCCCTTGTGCTTTGTTGGCAGTTTGTAAATTGAGCCCTCCTGATCTCCCTTTGCGTTTGCTTCCTTGGCCTTCTCAGCCTGCGTTTCTTTCCCCGAGTCCCAGTGACAGCCCGCCTGCCGCAGTTGCCCTTGCTGAGCACTGCCACTCTATAGACAGTTTTGCTGCCTTTCATTGATTCATCCACTTGCCATCTGCTTTCAGATTTCTTCTGAAAAGCCCAGCGTTTCTGCTGTTCCCTGAGATCTCTCACATCCTCCTCCCCTGCTAATAGGTTCAATAAACAGCTGCTTTAATTTAGCCTTCATCCATCTCTGGGCCATCATTTTCCAAAATTTACATCATCTATTTGTTCACTGTCCCGCATTTTTTGATTCACCAATTTCAGAGAATTAAGTGTCTGAAAGAGCAAAGGTGAAGCAATGATGCCTTTTCTGAGGAATCCTATCAACGGTATTCACTCCTTTATTCATGTGGCATTTAGTTCAATGACAGTTCTTTGACACTTAGTACGTGCAAGGAAGGATAGCTAAACAAGTGGAATGCATTGTTGCAGTCCTGGTCATTGACATAAGAGATAAACACATAAAAGTCTAAAAAAATTAAAAGGATGTCAATTTGAGGTGATAAAAAGGGAGCTTGAAATAGTGATAGTAATGTGCATTGCACACTCACTCTGTGTTACAGGATGCTAAAGTAGATGTTCCCTCTCAGGCACCAGGAAATGAGGAATGCTGTATTCCGAAGAATGTCAGAATTTACACAGAATTTCCAAGTACATATCTAGAAACCGAGTATAGGCATCTTGAAACTCCTTGCTCACTTCAAGGATCTAAAGGAAAAGAGGGTTGGAAATAAAAGAGGGTTTTATAAAAGGGATTTTTGGAGCCTGGAGTCCCACATGCCATACCCCTAAAGCGGAGTCCAGGGGGTAGTTCTCCCCTCACTCTGCATGGGGAGAGGAGAACACAGTGGGCTGATTTCTAACTCCTTCCTGAGAAATCTAGCAAGCAAAAGACTGTGAAAAAAGTGAGGTAGCTACGCTGAGATTGGCTGATGACCCTGGTGCTTGCCAAAGCAACAGATTCTGAGCAGATGTGGGATGCATGGCAACTAGAATCAGCCTGATAGGATTTGAACTCTTTCTCAGAGTCTATATACAGCAGATCACCGACAAAGCAGGAAATGCGGGGGCAGCCACAGTAGGAGGAACGGGACACAGTCTCCAAATGACGGTTGCCCTTGAATAAAGAACCTCCAAAGAATGCAAGAAAGCACCCTCAAGAGAGGGAGTCAGCTGCAAACATCTGCCAAGCACAGAGAGCCTGAAGCCAGCTTAGGAGAATGCCAGGCAAGTGAGATCCTCTGTTCTCTTTGCACTCTCCCACTTCAACCTTGGTGAGCTAATGGGAAGAGACGAATGAAAAACAGAGAAGGGTCAATACTTTACCCCTAACCCTGCAAGCTCCCAGCTGGAAATAGGCCTTGGCTAGGGGATGGAGGTATGGGAGAAGACAACACTGAATCAAATTTAGAGTTTTGATTATTGTCTGGGCTTGGATGTTTCTAATTATTGAATTGAAGCTTGTGTTTGTTCATTAAAGTGATTGAAGGACTTTCTATTGCCTAAAAGGGAAATTTTCATCCAGGGCAGGGTAACCTTATCCCTCTAAATAGGTCTGAACCTGTAGGTAGAAAACAAAAATAAAGCTGCCTTTATGAATATACTCTGAGTACTGCATACTATATCAATGTATTATTGGCTACACACACAGTAACACATTCAATCTTGACAACAATCTTGGAGAAAAGTAATTTTATTGTCCTGGTTATAAGAAATGAGAAAAGTGAGAGGGAGATTAAGTAACTTGCCCAAGATCACCAGTTAGCCAAATATAAGTACTTGTAAGCACTGTAAACTTCCCACGGGTGAGAATATATTTCCTCCCTTGCTGTATCCTCAGAGCTCAGCAATGACTCAGTAGGTCAACTAACATTGTTTGAGGGGCTGCTTTCACAATGTTATGCTGGAAATAAGGACACAAGAGGGGCTTTAGGCCTTTAAGAGAAGTCTGCCTGAGCCAAATGAGATCAATGAAGAATCATCAGGACCCACCTTTAAGGTTTCCAGCTCCATTTTCTGGTCTCCTGGCTAGGTCATATCAGCCACGCACACAATTTGTCCTTTAGACACAATTTTAAAATCTTCCCTATCTTGCTGTTGCCTTTATATTGCTTTTGCCCTGGGAAGTCCTTCCCATTCTCCTCTGTCTTACTTCATCCCACCTCTCACCATCTCCCCTACTATTTAAGTTCCTCTAATTATGTCTTGGTACTTACAGCCATAACATAACATTGTCCAACAGCCTTTACTCAGGAACCTCAAGAATCTGGATAAAAATGTCTAAGAAAACTCATGTCATATAAGATTTGGAGAAATTGTATAGGTTATCTGGTCTGAATTTTCATTTTAGAGATTTAAAAAATCTTAGGTCCAGAGAAGGGAAGTAACTAGACCAAGGTAACATAGATGTCAGTTTCAGAACTGAGACTAGATTCAGCTCTCTTATCTTTTACTCCAGTGCTTCAAAGAAAGGACTGGTCAGTATGGACTGGCACTGTTGGCCAGAGCATTAGGTTGTAGGACTACTGTGGGCTTAACTACATCTCAGTATCTGAAAGAATATCTTCTCTGGTGAGATTCTTAGGATTTTGTGCAAAGGTGACTACGCTAACAACATGTGAAGAGAGTTGGAGGGGAAGCTACCGACTGTTTTACCCAAGCCGCTTAAGGAAAATGCATGATAGGCCAAGTTACCTGCAATGGACTTAATGTTTATATGTCTCCAAAATTCATATGTTGAAATCTAAACCTCTAATGTGATGGTATTAGATGGTGGGACCTTTGAGAAGTAATTAGTTCATGAGAGTGGAACACTCATAAATGGGATTGTGGCTTTCTAACAGAGACCGTAGAGAGTTCTCTCATCTTCTTTCTGCTATGTAAAGATAAAACAAGGAGATGGAAGTTTGCAACCCAGAAAAGGGCCCAGGACATAACCTGTCCATGCGGGCACCCTGATCTCAGACTTCTGGCCTCCAGAACTGTGAGAAATAAATTTCTATTGTTTATAAGTCACCCCGTCTATGGTACTTGGTCATAGTAGCCTGAAATGACTAAGACATTACCTCAGCTGTGGTCAATATTTTTTACCAGAATTGTTGAACGAGTGGGAAAAGTGACATGAAGTATGGAGAGAAACACTTGATTATACTCATCTCTACAGTGGCCTTATCAGGGAAGCACTGTTGTCTCTATTTTAAAGATGCAAAAACAAAAGCTTTGAGGAGTTGGATAATTTGCCAAGGTTACATAACTAATAAATGGAGAAATCTAGACCTAAATCTAAGTGTTGTATAATTCCAAAGCTCTAGTCCTTTTTACTGTGCAGCTTCAGAATGGATTTGAAAGATTATTACTAAAGATAAGTTTTTCGAATTAAAGTTAAGAAAGAAATAAGAGTATTACTGGAAAAGTGTACAATCTTTCTAGGAAACTACTTTGAGGGTATAACACTTAGGTTCATCCATTCATTTTCTCATTTCATTCATTTATTCATTTAGCAAGTTTTTTGTATTTCTTTTTTATTTTTAATTGTTATGGGTAAATAATAGTTATATATCTTTATAGGATACATGTGATGTTTTAATGTAGACATACAATGTATGATAATAAAATCTGGGTAATTAGGGCATCCATCACCCCAAGCATTTATAATTTCTTTGTGTTAGGAACATTCCAAGCCCACTCTTTTAGTTATTTTAAAGTATACCCTAACTTATTATTGATTATAGTCACTTTGTTGTGCTACCAAATATTGTTCATTCCATCTATCAGACTATACTTTTGCACCCTTCAACCATCCCTACTTTATCGCTGCTACTGTCTGTCTCTATGAGATCAATTATTTTTAATATTTAGCTCCCACATGTGAGTGAGAACATGTGAGATTTGTCTTTCTGTGTCATATATTACAGCAAATATTAACTGAGTATCTACTAACTGCCAAGCACTGTGCTAGGCATTGAGGATACAAGCTTGGGCAAAAAAGGCCTTGCCCTTATGGAGTTTACATTCCATTTGGGAGTGGAGGACAATCAAACAATAAAGAGAATGAGCAAGATAATATCAGACAATAGTAATATCAGATGAAGAAAATAGAGTGATATGATAGAAAGTGAGAGGAGAGAAGAGGAGCTAATTAAATAGTTGGTTAGTGAATTCCTCTGTGAGGAGGCTGGGGTAAGAGTTCACAAGCAAGAGAATGAATGAAGGGAATGAATGTTAATATTCTTGGAAAACACACAAGCAGATGCAGAGGGAATGAGAGCACTCTCCTCTCTTTGCTGTGACTGCTCCTCTGGCTTCTGAGTAGAGAAAGAAGGAACAATAAGGCAGAGAGCTCCAGGTCAGAGAAATATGATGTACATGGAAGATGATGGGCTTTGGAAATGGATAGATCCCAGGCTGTGGAACCTTGGATGAATTCTTTAGTCTCTGAGACTGTTTTTCTGTGTGAAAATGGGGATAGCAATTCTTCCTTACTAGGATGCATGAGGATCAACTGAGATAATGAGTGGGGTATTATTTCTTAGTTGCCAGCAACAGAAGCTGACTGGCTGATTAGGCATAAAGGCAATTTATTAAAGGAATCTGATAGTTCACACAGTGAGTTGAAGGTCCAAAGAACGAGTTTGAGGTTAAGCTCCATGCCCCAAACCATGCTGCAGAACTAGTTTTATGAGAAAACCACAGCTGCTACCCCCACCACTAAGTACCAGATGCTACAGTTGACACTACTGCCACTTCTGTGCTACCAATGCAACTTCATTGCAACTACTATGCTGCCAGCACTAATGACATTCCTGGGCCAGGAATTTAAGGTTGCCTTTATTGCCCAGGCCTCACAGTTGCATGCCTCAGAATTGATTTCTTGTGTGGTGCTCCTGATTGGTGGAGCCTAGATCACATACCTGTGCCCCAGGTGTTGGAGAGGCTGGGGAAGTGTGTTTAATAACTTCTACCTTGAGGTAGAAGGACTCAGGAAGTGTATTCCAAAGGGATTGGGCAACCAGAAAACAAGACAAATATCCACTTAGAAGGAAGATACCTAGCAAAGTGCCTGGGACCTACCATATGCTCAGTAAAAGTGAGTTTCTTTTCTCCTTTCAGTTGCACAGACTTATATACATCTGATCCTAAGCTCTGAGAAAGTATTAATAATGCTGTAGGGGTAGATGAAAAGGCCACCATGTACTATTTAAGATTCCCAGAGAGGAATCATAAATTTAGCTTGTGCTGTAGACACCTTCCAAAGAGACAGCCTGCTAACTGGGACTTGGCTCAGAGAAGGAACAACGTGCTTGGCATTTGCCTTAATCCAGCCTAGCTTAGAGGTAGAGCAGCCTGATTAAATGAGGTAAGTTGAGAATCAGGCCTCAAATTAATTGCTGATCTATCACAAAAGCTTTTGATTGGGGGCAGAAATATAAAAAGACAGACCGAGGATCTTCAGTAGACAAATGATGGGTAGTACAATTGGTCTTGCTGCCCTGAGCAGTGTGCTTAGGGGGCCCCAGGTATAGTAGGCCACCTCCTTCCTTCTCTATCTGCATTCACTTCCATAACTGGATATATGCCTCAGTTTCCTGATTAGCACTTCAATTCCCTCTCCCTGCCACTTCTCCTTTTGCCCTTTGGGACTACAGACCAGCTCTGGACTCCAGAATATTTGAAAACCTGTCAAGATCTTTGCAAAACTACTCCCTATGCCAGATTCGCTCAACCCAGATAAGATCCTTCCAGAAATAAACCACATCCTAGATAGAAGCCAATCTGACACTACAATTTATGAGTGAAATACTGTTTACAAGGTACTTTCTTATACATTATTAGATTTGATTTCAATAGCATCTCTGTGAATTTTATGTTAATACATGAAACATTTATTGAATGCTATTGAATTTTTATTGTGTCAGGCACTGAGCAGAGGCTAAGAGAAGGAGAAGTGACCTGCCCAAGAGCACACAGCCACATTTTGTGTTCTTCTACCTTGCCTTAAAGGTTGTCAAGGTCAAATGAGATACCATGTGAGAAAGTGCTACATAAAATCACGAGGTTTTTATTATTAGTGTGGTTATAATACATGGCTCTTGTTTCAAAGCCACTGCTCTGAAAGTCTGGGTAACGTAACAGAGGCATGGATTTCTGTGAGTATGATATGAGCTTGTGCTGTGCCTCAGTGTCTCTCTGATGCCACAGCTTTGTTCCTACCTGACCACCTATCCTTGCTCCCATCCTGTTCCTTCCCTTCCCTCCTCTAATCATATTACTCCCAGACAGGGGTGAACCATTTTTGTCCTGAAAATTACACTACAGATACAGAAGGTAAAGAAATTTTTGAGACTAAAAATAGCACTGACTTCATGAGATCAGTGAGAATTACATCAAATAATGCATATGTAGCATTCAGTAAGTGATATTTACTATTATTACCTTCATTTTAAATATATTATATAAGGAAAACAGGGCTCAGCATGGTTAAGCGCTATGCACAGGGGCACACAGCTGTTAAGGAGGCAAGGGAGGATCCAGAATCAGGCCTGTGGTTTCCCTGTGCTGCACTGCCTGCAGATTGTGCCTGCCTCAAGCTCAGTGCACATCCTTCCTTTACTTCTAAGCATCCCAGAGCTCCTTGAGAAGGATAAATGTCTCCTCCATGGCTTGCCCTTGCCCTGGTCCTAGATGGAAGAACATCTGAGTTAGGAGGGATACGAAAGCCACTCAGACTTTTTTAACCCCAGTTATATTTTTGCTAAGTGGTCACCCTATATGGGTAATGCTACAGTTGACCTTTAGACCCAAATCCGTCCTTTATTCGTCTCTTGACTACATTTCCAGAATAGTGGAAAGACAGATGGGCTGATGAATGTGAATGTTGGGGCCTGGCACCCAGTGAGGGATTTTCCCTCCCTGCTCCCTTCCATGTGTTAGCTCTTTATCACAGGCTATCTCTTATTCAACAGCTTTGTATGCCAGTTTGTTTAACTTAGTATAATTGAAAAAACAGGGAGCTATGAAATTCCAGATTTAAATTTTGGATTTGCCCTTGGCTGGGTGACCCTGGGTAAAAGTTTTAACCTTCTAAGTCTGATTCTCCATCAGTGAAGTTGAGAGAGAATACTGTGAAGAATATGAGATAACAGGTGTAAAACACCCAGCAAACCCTGCGGCAAATACAGAGCACTCAGTAAACACTATCTGGGAGTCATTAATCATTAACTATTGCTGTTACCTTGCCAGACCGAGCCCTCACAGTGGATGTCTGCCCTGCTCTGGCTCTTTAATTGGAACTGACCTTCTTTACTGCAATAGGAAGCAAAAAAGATTTGCCTCAGCATTAGGCCTTGTTGTATTTGTGTAGATTTCTCTTCTTTTCACAGGCTGATGCCACTCTTTTCTTCCTGTTGAAAACAAGCTTCTTGGGCTTCCTTAAAAAACCCACTACAATGCCAATGCAGAACTGCACTTTGGATTTAGGGTAGGATTACCCTACACATTGAATTTCTTGGCCATCAGTGGCATCTGTGCGGTACACAGCCATGCCAACTGTTTACTTCAATCTCAAGGTACTCCAACTCCCTTTCTTAAAGACAGAAGCCATAAATCCTAATGTATTCAAAACTCCAGCACTAATAGCAACAGACAAAATTGCTTTGCTTCAGATAATCACTATATTTTAAAATTTGCATTACAACCAGTTAATGGCTTTCAATCACAAGAGCCATTTCCTTATAGAAATATTTGAAGTCACCTCATACCTTTCTTTAAAATTTTTCTCAATTAAAAAATAACTGCAGCTGCTTACAGAAAAGTGGAAGAGAGACTGAGGGAGGGAGACTCAGAGGATACAAGTAGAAGTCAGGGAAAGGGAGGAAAGAGATTTGCAATAACTCCTAGGAAAATTAGATTGATAGATTCATTCAATCATTCAACAAACATTTACTAATACTTACTCAGCTAACTCTGGTGTAGGCTCTGATTAGGGGCTGTATACATAGAAATGAAGATATGGTCCTTGCTCTCAACAAACTCTCTGGACCAGTGTAGCAGGCAGTTAGGCAAACAAACAATGAAGATCGGTGTGGTAAGATTGACAGTGTGATACAGTAACAATATTCCCAAGGAGCCCATGGGAGGATGCATATCATGTTTTGCTTTGGACCGATACTTTATAGACAAGGTGAATTTACTTATTTACATTTGTAAATATTTAATTTTTTTTTTTTTTTTTTTTTGAGGCAGAGTATCACTCTGTCCCCTGGGCTAGAGTGCAATGGTACAGTCATATAGCCCACTGCAACCTCAGACTACTGGGCTCAAGTGATCCTCCTGGCTCACCCTCCCCAGTAACTAGGACAACAGGCACACACTGCCATGCCCAGCTAATTTTTAAATATTTTTTGTAGAGATGGGGTCTTGCTATGTCACCCAGGCTGGTCATGAGCTGTCCTCAAACAAGCCTCCAGCCTTGGCCTCCCATGGTGTTAGGATTCCTGGTGTGAGCCACTGAACCCTGCCTAAATTTGTAAATATTTCAAATATATCAAAAAGTACAGAGACTAACATAATGAAAAGTACACTACCAATTTCTAACATCTTTCCATGTACTTCATATTTTTTAAAGAAATAAAACACTGCAAATACGAGTTAGAACTTCTATGTTTTAACCTAATATCTACTTTCCATAACAGAGGTAAACATTGCTCTGAAAATTTGTGTTTATCATCATTCTCTTGCTTTTTTCTTTTTTTTTGGCTATAATTATATATGTGTGTACCCATAAGCAAAATAGAATATTCATGCTTTGAAAGTGTATATCTAAATGGCATATTGTACTTGTCAACCTAAAGCATACATTTTTCCCTTTACAATATGCTTTTAGAACTTAGCCATGTTGATAGTTGTAGCTTTAGTTCATGTATTCAACTTCTGTACAGCATGCCACGTATATGACCTGACCAAATGTATCCATGCTCTCAAGGTTTTCAATTTTTTGTTATTACAAATAATGCTGTGACAAAAAAAAATCTGTTTATTATACATATGTGTGACATTCTCTAGAAATGGACTGGGTGGCTAGTAAGGTTTAAGCATCTTTAGCTTTACTAAGATAATGCTGCATTACTTTACAAAGTGGTTGTACCAATTTATACCAACAGCAGATGATTTCTCGTTGTTCCACAAATGTCTTTGACAACTCTTCTTTCTGTGCATATCCACAAGGCTATCCCATAGCTGCTTCCCTTTCACTTTCCAGCCCCTATAAAGGTTGTACCTAAAACAACAAGAGTACTTCCTGTGTTCTGAATTAGCCCTGGCTGGTACAGCATACCACACCAGGGTCACTTCAATGGCTTTCTAACCGAAGGGCTCCCTGATTCTAACCACTGCCCTCAATTCAGCAGCCAGAGATCTTTCAAAACATAACTCTGACAAAATCACTCTCTCCTGCTCAAAACTCTACATTTTGCCTCAGGATATATTTCAGGTTCCTTGGCATGACAGTCAGTCTCCACAATCTGACCTCTAATGAACTCTGCAGCCTTGTTTTTTGCCACTTTCTTTCTCATTCTCTGTGCTCCAATAACACCTGTCTTGAGTTCCAATAACACATGCCATGTTGTTTCTTTGCTCATGTTGCTCCTTTCCCTGTGAATGCCTTTCTGCTCCCCAATTCCACTTGAGACAGAGAGGCTGACTTTCCAATAAATGTTCTTATTCCCTCTTCTGCCACCACAGTATAGAGCTGTCACTGAGAAGTATCTGCTTAAGCAGAGATTGCATTCCCCTGTCCCCATGACAGTTAGATATGATCATCTGAATGAATAATAGCCAATGGAATATGAGTAGAAGTATATATACTACTTTCAGTGTTGTCCCCTAAAAAACCTATCACAGGCCAGGCACAGTGGCTCACGCCTGTAATCCTAGCTCTCTGGGAGGCCGAGGCGGGTGGATTGTTTGAGCTCAGGAGTTCGAAACCAGCCTGAGCAAGAGCGAGACGCTGTCTCTACTAAAATTAGAAAGAAATTAATTGGACAACTAAAAATATATAGAAAAAATTAGCCGGGCATGGTGGCGCATGCTTGTTTGTAGTCCCAGCTACTTGGGAGGCTGAGGCAGGAGGATTGCTT
>CAUYSK010107707.1:0-18471 GCA_963575035.1 Avahi laniger | reverse complement strand
AGTTCGAGACCAGCCTGAGCAAGAGCGAGACCCCATCTCTACTAAAAACAGACAAATTGGCTGGGTGTCCTGGCATGTGCCTGTAGTCCCAGCTACTCGGGAGGCTGAGGCAGGAGGATTGCTCAAGCTCAGGAGGTTGAGGTTGCTGTGAGCTATGATGACATCACTGCACTCTAGCCCAGGTGACAGAGCAAAATTCTGTCTCAAAAAAAAAGAAAAAAAAATTGTGACAAGGTACCAGCTCCCGAATATCTGAAAATGATGCCATTTATCTCTCTGTCACCATCAACAAATAATTCTACCTGCTGTATAAGTTCAAAAAATAAACTGGAGAGACATAATAGAGATACTGAAATGAAACAATGAGGAAGATAGCATAAAAGGTGCAGCAGATACAGTTTTATGCCATTAATAAATATTTAACTTCTCCAAACATATTAATTTAATTTAACTTCTCCAAACATATTAATTCTACTTCAATTCCTATTAAAAAGAGGGATTCAAATCAATTTAGATGCCTAGGAGAAACAGATCAAACCCATCTGTTGAGTTGAAAATTTGACAGTAAAATTCACGACTGTATTTGTTAATTAAATGAGTTTTAGACAGAAAGCAGTGATGGTTATTTTCCACAATGGTAGGTCATTGTTCTTTGGAAAGTATTCAAGGCTTAGCTATTTGTTAAAAAGGGAAAAGGAAGGAAGAGAGAGAGGGAGGGAGGAGGAGCAGGAGAACAAACTCCTCTTTGTTGACTGATAGTAGATTAAAAATAAAATGTCTGTTTTCAACAGGTTCTTTAAAATATCGCAAGTTTCGGTTTCCGCAGTGTCTTTAAAGGAAGGCAACAAAGGCACAGTGTTGACTGTTCGCATTTCCTGTTCACCGCCGCCCTCCCCCACACCTTTCGGGTGCTGTCTTGGCCGGACCCCAGTAAGACGCTTCCAGATAGGTTGTGACAGCCGCTGACTGACGATCTGTTTTGCCAACCTGTCAGAGTAATCCAATAGTTTGCTAATTTAAGGCAAGATCTTTATTTGAAAACATCAAATGTGTTTTACTGTACACATCTGTGTCAGGGACGATCCTGCCAACATACAAGCTTTTGCTCATTTCAATAAATCAGCCGTGTAAGTATCAAGAGGAAAATATGCTTGAGGGTTTCAGGAGCGGCAGGTTTCCAACACGCAGAGGCAAGGGAGGGAGAGCGCTCCGGGCTCTTCCCAGCATTCCTGGGAGGTGTTAATGACTTTAAGCCTGTCAAGAATGTCTCTGGTTTATACAGAAGAGACAATTCATCGGTTTAATAAAAAGGTATAACATTTCCTACAGGTGAGCTTCACTGATCAAGGGATAAAAAAGAACTTTTGTTGCCACTTTGAAAAGATGCTCTATAGATTTTAACCTGTGCTTTGATGTAAGCTCTGAAAGCTTCCAGAGGCTTCCTGAGAGGCCTGTGCTGTTCCAGGTCGGGCTGGGCTGCAAAGTGACAAGACATATTGCCTTAAAATGCCAGAGAGGAGAGTGACACAGGCCTTCCTGGGGTCAATGTTGGGCCACTGGAGTTGCAGATTGTTTATACCTTTCTTCCCCTTCAAAGCATACCAACAACAAATCTAAGCATTGCACAACAGAAATTCATCAAGTCTGGTTCGCTTCTCAAAAGGGCACATGGTATTTTGTACTAATGAGGCCTGGCAGTTATTAGCGTTAACATAAAAGCTGATGAACATAGACATTGTTAGTGGTTTATCATAGAAATCCAACTCTACCTCCCCGTGTGGCTGGTGGCTGGGCGGGGGCGCTCATCAGAACCCCAGGACATGGTATCTGCCTTATGGGCCACCTCGAGTCCCCCCATCTTTCAGTGTGAGTGTGAAATCTTGCAGCACCTTCTTAAAAAGATCAGGTTGGCTCAAGAGGGATCGCGGCAGGGCTACTGCACAGCAGTGGTCTCTATTAATCTGTGGTGCCCCAAGGGGTTAGAATTTAGAGGGAGGGTGGGGAAGTTGGGAAGCAGACGCTCTCTCTTCCATTTACCTTGGATGTTTATAATGAGCTCCTCTCGCCATACCTACTGTACCTTGGTCCCAGCCCAAGCTCCCAACACAAGCCAAACCAGACCTATTCTTGTTGGTATGAGTAGTTAATTACGTATAAAGCTGACGGGGTTTGCAAAAGATGTGTAGAACAAGAGTCGTTATCAAAGAGTTAATCTCTTGCAGAATAATCGCATACTTTGCTTTCCTGATAAGCAGATCAGGACAAGCTCTCTGTAAATGGGGAGCTGGCACCATGTCTGTTTCCTCTGCTTCATTGGGTTCACCTTTGACAGTAACAGAAACCATTGCATGGCCTGTTGAGGAAGTATGAAAGCAGCGAACAAGGCCGAGAGTTTAGGGATGTCCTGTTAGGGTGACGGGCCCTGTCCTGTAGAATGGATGTTGGTTCGAGGTGGTCCCACGGACACTGCTTGGTGGGAAAGCCGGACAGGAAACAGACGGATCATGTGTTAAGATACGTCCCGGCATTTCCATCTTTTAAAATGCACCATTAGCTAAAGGGCTGTGTAGGGTTTCCCCCAACAGCACTGTATCATCAGCAATATGTAAATGTTGTCTTTGTCAGTTTATTTTTCCAGGTGAAAACTCTTCCTGTCTGTGAAAGAAGGCTTTTGTGACCACAGCTCCCTGGTTTGCAATAAAATCAGAAGGGATCAAGTTCCTTTAGAAAACATGCCGTCTAAACTTTAAATCCAAAGTCACCCTTCAGAGCTCGGGGCTGATGAACAGGACCCACTGGAGGTTCGGCCCTTGTCTGATTTTACGAAGGAAGCTCAGGGCCTCTTCCCCCAGGCCTAGAGAGGACACGTGGAGAATGTTCTTCTGTCTGTCAACTTTGACCTGAGTTTCTCCTTCATAAACTATATTTGCGGCAATAGTTTCTGACCAAACCATCCACAATCATTTCATTCTATCCCTTTCCTTCAAAGTTAATTTTTTATTGGAAAATACCAAAATGAAGGACATTTCACAAGCACCCTAGGCAAAGTGCCACAGAGAAGGGCTTTGTGTTCTAGGGAACAGTGACAAAAGGGGTTCTACGGCTTGGTGGCCTCACCCACTGGACCTGTTTTAATTATGTTGTCATAGATCTTGGGGAAGAGGCTCAGAAGCTGACGTCCAGTCCTGGTTACATAGGAAAACTCCTATTTTTGTTAATGTTCTCCGAAGCAGGCACTGACCCGCGCCTCTCCTGCTTTAGCGTGGCTGACCGCGCGTGCTCCTCACTCAGCAGGGCGCCCCAGCCTCCTCCCTCCCCTCTCCCCCAGACCTCCTTGCCTCCACTTACAACAGCCGCGCCTCTCACCTGGGTTTCAGCAGAAGCAGCCTCCAGTGGGGTATCAGGCCTGGCGGGGCTCTGACCGCCTGGCTTGGGCTCTCCCAGGCATCTGGCTTTTTCTGGTCATTTTGGAATTCCCACACTGGCTGGGTTGCCCGGGAAGGTTGGCCTGGGCCCTCAGTGAGAGAGAAAAGCTAAGAGGAAATGTTCACATGCAAATAGCTTTGACAGAATGGAATCAAACGAAAATAGATTATAATTCACTGCAGCTTCTTAATTAAAGAAAATTAGATAGCAAACAATGAATTTGATTGAAGGATTCAGTTTCCACTTGCATTGCTTTATGTAGAAGACCAGAGTCTCTTGTTACAGGGTTGTGCATATAGAATTTGTGTACTATATTTTAAATACTATTTTTAATATTGTACTATATTTTACATTATAAACATCAGGCATGAAGGATAGGTTATGCCAAGCATAATACACACAACTTCTTTTAACCTCACCAAGCCCTATGAGATTGGAATTCTTGTCAATAATTTCCAGATGAAACTAAAATTCAAATAACGCATATTGAGCGTTGGGGTGCAGTTGTCAGAGTGAGCTCTGTGGAAAAGCAGAGTCAGAAAATCCTCCCGCTGCATCTGACACAGCTGTGCGGGGCCCTGGCAGGCGCCCTGCGTGAGGATGTCAAGTTCGTGCCATGTCGCGGAAGCAGCGAGCGCACCCAACACCAGACAGCTCGAGTGTCTTCCAAAGAGTGTGACTTCCAGGGAGTTTCTTCCCCTCTCGGTGGCTGCCTTTCCTCACCCATAAAACTGAGATCCATGACCTGCCTGTCTCAGAGTCGTACTCTCCTGCGGAGGGAAGAACTGAGAACTCAGATCATGGACCACGCCTGGCCAGCACCCGGAGTCAGCGAGGACTGCATGCAAATTTCAGAGGTGGGGGGTGCTTTATTAATTGTGTAGAAAACACCTCCTAGTCTACCTTTTTAGTCTGTATAGTACTTTATATTTTTAAGAATTTTCATGCAGATTACCTGAAGGATTCATCTAGTCGCCACGTGTATTTGCCCAGCGTTTGAGCTTTATTCAGGGCTCTGAATGTTTGCAAGGTTACCTACCGACCTCAGGGGTGCCCGTCTTCCACCCAAGCTTTAAGCACACTCGCCGCCCCTGCTCCCCTGGCCTGGGCACCGCAGTGGCATCAAGATCAGAGATCAAGTTCAGAGCAATCGAGATTCTTTGGAGTATATTTTGATAGATGGTACAGGGAAAATAGCCATGGGGCAAAAGTGTAAATGCAAATTTTTGTCAATTCCATGTGAAAAAAAAACTATTTCTCATCCTATTTTTCTGACCGAGATAGAAAATAGAAAACAAAACGCAGAAAGTGTTTGCCAGATTGGTGACCACACGCAGTGTGTCCGAGGCCATGTGCTCCTGCTCCAGCTCCCATACTACATCTGAAGGACGGACGAGGACGAGGTGACCGCATGGTCGTGCTTGTGGTTGTTTGAGTTGCCGTCCAGACCCACCTTCCACAGAGGCCGGACTGGTCAGCCAGGGGATACGTGAAGGGAAACCCTGCTCCTGTTTCCTTCGGATCCTTACTGTTGGCAAGGATTTCCATCATCATCCTGCGCTGCTATAGTGCCTGTGATTTTCTACCTCCACCAGGGTTGATGAGGGACGGCTTCCACTTGGCCTTCCTTATTATGACACTTTGCTACAGAAACCCAGGGCTTGCTGTAGGGTGGAGCCAGCCATTGGGGTTGCTGATCCCGATTATAGATTTGATCATCAGGAGACTGATCACCACGTGTGCCCTCGACCCAACAGCTCCACTGTAAGTTAGACCCTGGACACGGCTGTTTATGGGCGAACACCTGGGCACCCCCTGTAGTGGGGGAAGTGTGAGGACGCTGTGGGTCTCTGGATGCCAGTATGATTCCATATACCGTGTCCAGCTGTTGTCAAAATCACTGGGCATTTCCCTTTCCTCAAAGGACAGTGACCTGTATTTCGGTCAACAGTGCGAGCGCCCTGTGGGACTCTCCAGGTAAGTTATGCTGTGACTTAGCCGTAGGCAGAGGCCCGATAAACAAAGGAGGGGCACATCCTGAGTAAGTGCCGCAGACCTCTTGAGGAAAGACAGGAAGGATCGTTCCTACGTGTGTTTGTCATGATGCCGTCAGATCTTCACACCTGGACACTGAACTCTTCAGTCCGTGGGTTCTGGGTCTGATATTGGCTCAGACGTGGATGTGGGCAGGGGAGCAAGACCTCTTTGGCTCTCGCTGGACATTTATACTTTTTTGAAATTCAGCCACTGAGCTATAATGTCCCAGACTTAGTCCTTAGCATTTTCTTTCTATTCTTTTTAAGAGATGAAGAGTTCTTTGTATGTAACCGAAGAGTCTGTCTGGCCTTCACACACAGTCCCCGCCCCCCGCTCTCCCTTACCATCGGGGTAGCACGCGCCTGCCCCTGCTCTTCCACCGCATCTCCGGTGCCCAGAATCCTGCACGGACAAGTCTATGCCCTTCCCCAGCTGTGTCCTCCCGGGCCACCATGTGCCATTGCAATAGTTAAACCTCATATTGAGCCAGGGTCTGCACTGTTGGCACCAGAATTAACCACATGAGAACAAATCTTTAGGAACAAATCCTGCCATGTGCATTTTGCACATTCACCCGGTGTTATATTCAAGTACTCAATACCACTCCACCTAATCCTTCATTAAGGATGAATTACTGTATGAGCGAATCAAAGGAAGAACTTAAGTTTTAAAATATTACTGAAAATATCTCTTTAAGTATTAAGCATGCTCTGGTAATATTAAATTAATACACTATTACCCAAGAAGTCAGCTTCTTTTCCTAATCTCCCAAATTCTATCTCTAGATTATCTCCTCACTCAACTAATGAAGTGCTTGTCTCACCAGCTCCGGGGTGCTAAGCGAGAAAGAATCTGGTCTTTACCTTTGAGACTCTTAATTGAGAAATGAGTCACTCATCGGTGGACGTCTGCCACGGAGTAAACCATGCGCGACTGGAGGTCCTGGAAAGGGTTGCCAGTGATTTTAAGCGAGAGGGCAGATCCTTATCTTTTGAAAAGGATAATTACCTTCAAAGAGGAAATAAATTTCCCCCCAAGAATAAATAGCCTTTATTCTTTTCTCCTGTGAGGAGATTTGCTTGGAAATTTGGAGGTGTCAAAACTAATCCCAGACAAAGCGATCGGGGAATTCCCAGAGTGCGCCGGGAAGCGGCCGAAGGCGACTCTGTTGCCGCTTCCATCAAGCGCATCCCCTTGCGAGCAGGTACTCACCTCCACCCCGGTGTGTTTTTAAAGGATACCAGGTGTGCTGAGATGAATTCCAGACAATGTTCTCTCCAGCTCACGTCTAAAGTCCCGTAAGCGGACAGACAAGGAGAAACTGAACACAGGAGCTGACTAAATGCATCTCACACCCTCGGAGCTCTGTATATTCACGGAGCGCACATGCGGTCCCTTACAGTGTCATAAATGCTACCTGGGAAGCAGGAGGAGAGTCTAAATGCTGATGTCTGTGAATGGTGGTCTCACAACTGCTTCCGAGCCAGGGGAAAACAGATCACGACACTGAGTTCGTGGGATCACAGCTGAGTCATTCCCCTGGTCACATCTTCCTTCACTGTCACCGTCATTACACAAAGGCTCCGTGTGTAAGAAGATGAGGACGGTAGGAGGAATTGTCCCGTGCAAGGACGTTCTCTGGCCGCTGCATCTCCGGAGGAAAGCAGTGACGCTCAGTGTGCCGTGCAAGCGTGTGAGGGAGGCTGCACCGTGCATCGCCCCAGGCTGCTCACACCTACGGGCCCTCGTGTGGGATGTGTTATTTCATCCCATTCCACAGCAGAGAGCGTAGGGGTCATGCAATTTTCCCTAACTCCCACGGCCTGGGGCTGGCAGGACTCAGCCTAGGCATTAGCGAAGACCTCGTGTGCGCTTCCCTTCCCCAGGAGACGCCCTCTGCAAGGGGACTTCAGAGGCCTCCGCTCTGTGTGGAGTCAGGGAGGATGTGTTCTCAGCCGACCGCCCTGGGGTCTGGCCGGCCAGCCTGTGGCTTGCCTGACTGCGCTTCCTCCCTCCCAGCCCTGCGGGAGCAGCTTTCTGTGTGAAGATGGCAGGTGGCAGTGTGTGCAGGCCGGGGAAGGGCTGCCATCCAGCCTTGGGCCGCCAGGAGGTGTGAGACAGGCACGGGAGGAGGCTCTGCCGCCCCCTGGCTCTTGCACATGAGGTGGGAGGATTCCGCTACCCATTGGGCTTTTTGTTCTTTATCGCTGTCACTCACAGGCAGCTGTCACTGAGCGTGTGCCCGTCCTTTCAAGACCGGGTGTGGTGTGCAGCATGGAGCTGACTCTGGAGTGTCGCCCCAGCTTGCTGATGCACTGCAAACTCTGGAGGTCGACACAGTTCCCTCCACTGGCTCCCCCGAGGGGGTCTTCAGTAAAGGGAAGGGATGCTTTTTGAAGTTGCTTTTCTTTCTTTCTTTTTTTTTTTCTTTTCTATCTGCTAACTGCTGGGAACTTCCCAATATAGTTCCCGTTGCCTTTGTCATTAGAGAGAGGTGGCAGGCCAGGGCTGTAGGCTTTTGACTGTGTTCAGCGTGAGTTCAGGGCTTGCCCTGTCCTCTTCTAATTGGAGCAGAACCTGCTTGGTGTGTCTGCCCTTAGTGTCTGCCTGGCGTGGCCTCCTCGAGGGCTAAAAGGACAGCCCTCACCTCCTGTCCTTTCTCGGTAAGCAGTCATGATCACAGGGAGAATCGACACATTGTCAGGTGTTGGATTCGAAAGAGGGACATACTGTTTCTGAAACAATGGAATGTTCCAGACCATGGGAGGAGAGTAGATTTTATTTAAGGCGTTGTGTTATTTTGTGAATGTTTGGGACAGACCCATGCTGTGTGGGTTCACGGAGTCGATGATTACAGTGTGAGTTGGTAGACTTTTCTTTCTCCAAGACCACACACATACGCACACACAAACTAAATCAACCCAACTGCACATATAAGAACAAAATGGATGGCTAGCTTTATATTTAAATAAATGAAATAGACATTACAATCAGAATGTGTTTCCAGTTTAAAAACAGAATATAAAATAATTTTGATTTTAAACAAATTTTCTTCCATTTTTTCCCTTTTTGTCTTTTTCTTCTCCTTTTAACCTTGTAAAGTGGCCAATTTAGCTTCACAATAGAAATCAAATGCATCTTTGAACATCTAAATTTACTTTAAACCGACTCTGCAGACGGAAGGCCTCCACAGCCCTTACAGAAGCAATATTCCCTCCTCTTTTTTTTTGATTCCTTAAAAGTGCTTATCAAGATGAATGAGAACAGCGATGTGTAATTTCAAAGATGAAATTGCTTTTCTCTCCAGCTTTCCCACGGTGTTTTCAAGGTCACCATAACGAGGTGTCAGCCAGGAGCCCAGGCCTTCTCGGGTCCTGTCAGGGCACATCAGGCCTCACAGGGAGGGAGAGGGACTTCAGAAGTGTTCTGTTTTATTTTTCCTCTCGAAAGTGGGTGTGAAATTCCTGCTCATTCACACATTGCTGGGTGAAGCTCAAGTGTCCAGGAGACGAAATAGCTTCCCCGCCCTCTGGCCCAACACGGCCCTCATGGCCCAAGCTGCTGCGGTCACACATGGCTGGTCCTCCAGGTGTCGGGGAGGGAGGCCTGGGACACATCTCAGGGACAAGGCCCCTGCCAGGCAGCAAGGCTGTACACAGGCGCTAAGTGGGGTGCAAAATCAAGCCCAAGCCATGCATTCTTTGATTAAAATTTAACCAAATTGCAAAATAATAGGTTCTGCAATGGTTCTATCCGATACCCAGAAACCTGCCACTACTTAAAGCTTTAATCTCAGGAGCCTTTTGCCAACTCATCAACTACCTGAATATTCCTAAGGATGACATACGGTTAATAACTCAAAAATCACCTAGATATTCAGATATTTGTTCCTTTATATAAAAAAAGGCCTATCTTGGTAATCACTTTTATGAGAGGAATCACTAGTTCAACATATGATTTTTCTTAAAATGATTAGCATATTCTCCTAGGTAATCTGTATAAATTTTTAGTTTCCTATAAATATTTAAATTTGTGTTCTCTGTTAACTAATAATTTATAAAAATCGGGGAAATTGTGGCTCAGAGTGACAATTGTTTTGCTTACTTCCACAAAATTCCTCTTTCTACACGACACTAACAAAATTCATGAAAATTTAAAAGAAAATGATCCACAGTGACTAGGCTGGAATTAAAATACTCGGAATATTTATTTGAAGTCAGCACATGAAAGAGGTCTTTAGCAATACAATGGGAATGACAGACTGCTTGGTGGCCTAGACATCAACAGTAAGAAGGAATAGGATTTAGAATTAATTTCTCTAATTCTTGTTCTTGTTATTTATTGAGATTATAATATCAATCTCACACAGTTTGATGAAGAGTAAAATAAATAATGTGTTACTGTTTAGGAATGTTCCATCAATGGTAACTGCTGTATTAACAATGTTCAAATGAAATGATCAAAGCACACGGAGAAACTGTTTATAGAACAAGCCACTTAAAGATAGAGGAGATGCCGTGATTGGCAGATTGGTGTCCCGCCCTGGGCCCTGTTTTGCATCAACTTTTCTCACTGGTTGAACTGGTTTGATTCTTTGATTTCCATTCCTTTCCCCCAAGCTTTCGGTACCTTTTGGAATGTCATGGGGAACGGATGTAGCTTCAACATGAAATCCGAGAGAGCAAAGCATATTGAAACTAGACCTAAAAGTATAGCAAATGTCACGGTCTATCGATTTATAGCTATATAGTCTGTGAGACGATACAACAGCTATGCTTTTTCCTCTTGCATGCTGCCTACAAGTCTAGAAAACTGCAACCAGGAAGCGATTATGATTGGACCAGAACCTTTGCCACAGTTAGGTTTTTTGAGAAAAGTAATCACAAAATAAGTTTTGTACCAATTATCTTTTTTGAAAATTTTAATAACATTTCAAATAAAGTATTTTCACCTGCAATAATAGGTATTTATTTTACTTTTCCTGTGTAAGCCAGAATCTCTCCTAAGTCTATTAAATGTATTATCTATTCTGTCCCGTACCCAGTGGTCCCCAACCTTTTTGGCACCAAGAACCTTTTTCATGGAAGTCAATTTTTCCACAGACTGGGGAGGGAGTGATGGTTTTGGGATGAATCAAGCACATTACATTTATTGTGCACTTTATTTCTATTATTATTACATAATGAAATAATTATACAACTCATCATAGGTTGGAGATCCCTGTGTTACACCATAGTCTCATAATGTGGATACTATCATGATTATAATAATAATAATATTAATAAAATAAATTAATTAAATTAAAATTAATTAAAATGAGTTAATAAAATTACTATTATTATCACTACTACTATTATTTTAGTGACAAGAAGCACAGAGAGGTTAAATAACTTGCACAGAGACATAAATAACCCTAACACCTCCGCGTGTAAAGCTGGTTGAAAGCAGTGACCAGAAGCCTTCAAGGTAGGAACAGGGACCCAACAGCCCTTATCCTAGTAGTGATGTTTCGCTGCACGCCAGAGCCGGCGCATCTCCTGGAGGACCACGGGGATGCTGAGTCTGCTCTTCAGCTCTGGGGTGCTGACTTTCCTTTCTGGAATATTTCTTGCTAATTTCCAAACAATGCTTTAGCACTGAAGTTTGGGACCCCTGAAGCATCTACTCCACAGAGCCAATTTTTGTTTTCTAAAGACGATTATGTTACTGAAATGAACCTGAATATAATTGAATATATTTGTAATCTATTAAAATGTTATGTACAAGGAATAGCAACTTAAAGCAGGAATTCCGGTTACCTCGAAGGTAATTATAAACCATATTTGCCCTGCTACTTTCTGCAAAGTTTTGATATCGCTTGAGACTACTATAAAACTTCTAGTATCACAAACTGTTTTCTAGAATCTTTTTAGTTTACAATTCTGTGTACTCAAACTCACATTTCAAGTTTACTGGAGATGTAAATTAGTTCCCTTTCTGAGACACATGTAGGACACTTTCCTACTTTTTCACCGAAAAAGATTTTCTCTCAAAACTTGACAGAGTCCCATTTGCTGTAGTTGGGGTTCTTGCAGAAACCCCTGGTAGAAACCGTCTTCGTGCTGTTGCCCAAGTACGCCTTCCGTTTCCAGGTGGAATGCTCAGGTCAGAACACTTCAGACCGATCTCAATTCTCCTGGGGTATTTTAGAATCAGTTATGGAGAAGTTAAGATTTACTGTGGTGGGGATATGATTTCTGGTTTTCTCTTTTACATCAAAACTTCTGCCTCAAGACCTGGTGTGACTGTGCTTTGCTTTCTGGAGTTCATGACATTTTTTTTCCCAGATTTAAAAATTTACACTCAAAAGATCAGAAAATGGGACTGGAGTTTTGCTGGTTATTATTACCATTATTTTTAGAGACAGGGTCTCGCTTGGTTGCCCAGGCTGGAGTGCAGTGGTGAGATCAGAGCTCACTGTGACCTAGAACTCCTGGGCTCCAGCGATCCTCCCATCTTAGCTTCCCAGCGGCTGGTATTGCAGTCATCGTGCCCGGCAGATCGGTTTGCCTGTGCTCTTTTCTACCATGTATTTATTTATTTTATTACGTATCATATATATCTTTCCATGGTTAAAAAAATAAAAACAGTGTCATCGCTTCATTTTTAATGACTGCATATAGTTACATTTTATGGGTGTTACATAATTTAATTTACTTATCAAGTCATTTATCCACGCATATTTATTATGATTGTGATTCTTTATATTTTAACCAACTTTACCATGAAATTTCTTGGTATACTTTGTTAGAATACATTCTCAAAAGGACAATTTTTTTTAGTCTCAGGTTTTTGACATTTCGTATTCCTGAAACTATGTTCTGCAAAGCTATATAAATGCGTATCCCCCTCGGGGACATGCGTGCTTATTCCAATAGATTGTGCTCTCCCGGGGGCTCCCTGGTGCCTCCACAGTGGCCAGCACAGGTGGGCATTCAGTAAATACTGCTCAGTGAATACATTTTTCCTTAACGTTGCTATTGTGCTTATTACTATTTTTAACTTTTGCTAACATGAGAAGCAAAACACATCTCCTTGTTTTCATTTGCATTTGTTTAATTACCTCTGAGTTGAACATCTTTCCATAAACGCCTTGTCCATGGGCACATTTACTTTTTCTCTGGCGAGCTGCCTCCTGGTGCTCCTTCCTCATCTCCTGCTGGTGTTATGCCTGCGTAGGTTTCTTCTTGTTGATTTGTCAGAATAATGTAGAAACTAGTTGGTACATTTTTGATGTTTTGCATGTCAAATTTTTTCAATTATTTGCTTGCCTTTTAATTTTGGTTTAGTTGCTTTTGCCATAGGTAAATATAATGTCTTTTTCCATATTTAGTTATTTATTTTTGGAGGAGGGATAATTCTTGGTCCCTACTAGGTAACCCATCTCTAAAAGCACAATCTTTTCATTGTTTTAAAAAATGTTGAATTATAATATGCCCCAAACATAATTTTTGTCCTTGTCATTTAGAACACAGAACATAAAATTTGTAAGAACATAAAACATAAAATTAGTGAGTTTTCATTTGCAATTTTATTTCCCACATAAGGGATGAGGATGTTTCTAAATTTTCCGTCTTCTTTTTTAAGTACTAGTTGATTGAGCATGAGTTGTTGAAAACTCAACTTTTTCCCCGAGTTAAAAGGACATCTCTGTTGAATACTATATTTGTATACTGGAGTGGGGAACCGGTGGCCTCTAGGACATGTGGCCCTCCAGATCCCCCAGGGTGGCCCCGATGAATCCGAACTTCACAGAACAAATCCCCTTTATTATAAGTTCTCGTTTTGTAAAACTTGGATTCAGTCAAAAGGCCACACTCCAGGATCGAGAAGGCCACATGTGGCCCTGAGAACACAGGTCCCCCTCCCCGATGGGCCCCTATCGTATGATACCATCAGAATTACTTACCTTTAAAATGCATTTTATTATCTGGTAAGTATTGGCATCCTCTTTCCATTTCTTCTCACAATTCTCCTTTTTATGTTTTATGCGTTTATTTTCTGCACAAGCTTTAAAATGATTGTTGTTGTGTTCTACAACTGCCAGTGGAATTTTATTAAGCTGTCATTAAATTTAGGAATTAGATTGGGAAGACTTGCTATCTTAATGACATGTAACTTTGCCATCCAAGAAGCAGGTATGATTTTCAATATAATCGTATAAGTTTGTATGCACAGCATAAATTTTAAATTCTACTTCAGCAAAATATAGCAAGATAAAAATGAGATAGAAATGTTATATTTTAAAATTATAGAAAAATAAGGTCATGCAGTTCTTTAGACATTCTGTTCAGAAAGCAGTCTCTGTAACTTCTGAAACATCACGTTGCAAAGTTGAATAAAGGACTCAGAGACTCCCAAGTCCTTTCTCTCAAGAATATTCCATTTTTCATCCATCATTTATGAATTAATGAAATGTATCACTACATTTTCTGATCTGGAGGGTTGGGAGCCCTGACAACCTCTCGGGAAGAATGGAGTTTAATCTGCCTACTGCCTGCTGGTTATAGAGTTTCTGTTCACTTCATGGAAACCGGCCTTTCCTACTTCAAGAGCTGCCCTTTTCCTCAAAGTTCCTTTATTCTTTTGTCTCTTGGCCTCATCACTGTGTAAGCTTTGATTATACCATTGCTCAGGCTTTAAATTCAACATGAAAGATTCCTGGTTTATTTGGCTTGGTCTCATATGCGATCTCACCATTCAGATTCTCCGGTGGAGCCGCGAGCTTGGCGGCCAGGTCCTCTCACTGTCTCCATGGAAGGCTGAAGCCCGGAGGCAGAGTCATGGGGTCAGTAGTGGAACCCACTGCTGCGTAGTGGAGCCTGGAAGCCGCCCAGGCAGCAGGGCCAGGGCCTCACGTCTGCGGCTCCCCACGCGTTCTGTATCCTCGTGCACTGAGGAAGCTGGGAGAATTGTTCTCCCCAGTCTCTGAGACAGACAACATAATTCTGCAGCTGAATCAGAAGAGAAAATTAAGGGTTTTGATGAAGTTCTTTGGTGGGAAACAAATAAAATATTTTCGTGGCCCTCTCTTCTCTCTCCAACTGGATCACCTTTTGGTGAACAGACCTTGAGAAGCAGCTGCCGACCGTGCCGGGGAAGTGTCCTCGGAGGAGTTATTGGCTTTCAGCAACCTCCTGTCTCCACTCCTGGGTCCACGGCCGCCTGCCCGGTCACCCCGTGGACCATGTTCCTGCCAATGGAATGTGAGGAACAGCCACACCTGCTGCCCCAGGCTGGCCCGCACAGCCTCTCACAGGTGCCCCCCAGGGGTTTTCCTTCTGGTGAGGGACAGAAAAGCCCAGCACACGTAGACAGCACGGGCTGAAGGTGGAGTCTCCAATCGCTGCTGGGAGGACAGCCCCCTGCCAGTCAGAGCCCAGCGGTTGGGCTCTTGCGGATCCACATCAGTGCATATGGTTTTTGAACATAAAGCAAAGAACTGTATGATCTAAAATATTTTTATTATTATATGACCAGTATGAACATATTGGAGAATATTTAAAAATATAGAACAGTTTTAACAACAACAAAATAGCCATAATTCTATTACAGAGGTGTAACTCCCGTAAATATTTTGGGGATATTTCATGCTGACATTTTTATTTTAAATACGTTTTTATAGTTGACATTTTTGCAGCCTTAATGAAGATTTTTCACCTAATATAATGATTCTCAGTATAGTAAATATCATTTTAAAATATAATTTTGATGTTTATATACTATTCCATCACACACGGTTATTTTCATTAACAAATTATATACAATTTTAGAACATCACCATTATTATGGGTTTTTACTGTTATTATATTTAACATAATTGAATATAATTTAATTGAATATAATTTCTTTAGTGGAAACTATATTAAAGTGGAAGCACCATGACAAAGTTTCCAAAAATTTTGAGTTTCTTTGTCCAAACCGATTACTTAAATGAGTGTACCAATTTATCAGAGCAGAGTTTAAGAGGACTGTTATCCCACACCTTAAACAAAAAATGATTCACAACATGTTCTAAAAATTTATTTTGGCAAAATTAAAAATAGCTTAGCCATGGCCGGTCCCCATACCCAGGATATTGTTCTGTTGGGTTTTATTTGATCAGCTTTAATATGGAATATTTTGTAAAGAAGTTATAGCCCAATAAATTACCTTTTGACTTCATGGGGAGAAAATTGGCTTTGAAACACCCACTTCTCCCCACTTCTTCTTCAGTATAAAAGAAAAACTTGTTCTTATTAACAGGATATTTGGAACACTCGAACACATTTTATGTTTCTATATTGGTGATGAAAACTGCTTATGGCTGGACACCGACCAACGTCTATATGCTACCTAGTTTTGGAGACGTCCAAATTCAAGGTTAAGAGTTCTAGAAATTTGCATCAGATTCGTTCTCACTCTCTCTCCTCTCTCTCTCTCTCTCTCTCTCTCTCCCTGCCAGTTAGGATATCCAGTGTCTTTAGAAGTGAAGTATTGTAATATTACCCTGCCACCTAGGGGTATTGCCAAAGAAATTTATGCATGCATATAGAGAAAGGTTTAGTGCATTGGCCAAAGTCTGAAAATTCTGTCACTAAAGTATGCAAATAACATCCACTATCATGTTTTTGTATTTTATCTCTTTTACAATAGTTAATGTTCTTAGAACCAGATGAGAACGGTGTGATGCAATTAGTAAGAATTTTCCCTGTTAGTACTGCAGGAATTTGTAAGGCAAACACGATAATAACTGAGTATTTTTATGTGGTGAGCCCTTGGTGGCCCATGTTTCCCAAGCCCTTGGGGCCATCCATGTGTTGTTTCTCATTTATGACAGTATGAACTTGGTCCACTGCCCACTGCTTTGGGGTGGGCAGTGAGTCTAGATGACGGTAAAAACGGATGAATGTACGATCTGATTGATCAAATTATTCATGCCACTGAGCGCCATGACAACCCGTCACCCAAATTGTTAACTTGTGATGGCTCTCTTTATATTATGTCTAATAATCTTGTCTTGTCCCCTAAAAATAAGCTTTTTATCATGAAATTTACTAAAATGAGAAATCTAAATATTCAAGCTCAATAGTAATAGCCACATCCTCTGTGGATAGGAGACTTTTGCCTTGAAGGATCTAGGAATTAAGACAGATTTAGGAAGATAGTGGACACATACATAGAACAGATGTCAGGATTCTTGGAAAAGCACACTTTGCTATTATTTAAAATTGCTGGAGCAAGTAATGTAAGTTTTGTTTTGAACATGCCGACTTTCTGAGTCGCTGCGATTTCTCCTTGCCCTGGATTTTAATCGCAGAGGAAAACAATGGCAGAGAGGTTCACGCTGCCATCTGTCTCTGACATGCCAGAAGACGGAACACCGTGCAACGTCACAAGGCTAATTACTTAATCCAACCCTCGACATCTTGAAAAAATTAACAAGACTAAGGGGAACCGAGCATGCTGCATCATGATGTCGCCCTCCTGAGCCTGTTACCACGGCCTGTGGCCCAGGGAAAGCTGAGTTGCCCTCTGAACTCAGAAAAGGGTAATTACCTTCTGTAATAACATCAACACAAGAGGGATCCTTAAATTCCAAACATTAGGAGAATCCAGCCCATACCTGTTTTTTTATATTTCTTCTTTTCAAGGCAGTGAGGAGAAGCTGAAGGGTGTAACTGGCCGGGGTTTTGCTTAGCTTGGGCTTCCCTTCACCGTGACAGCCCTTTGTTCCTGCGCGGAGCCAGCTCTAATTGCACTGCTCCCGTCAGGGTGGACGGGGCGATGCAAATGCCAGGTGCCTTTCCTCTTCTCATTATGAGCTGTCTCTCTCCCAGCCCATCACTCTCAGGAAGGGTGGGGGCTCTTTCTTTTGAGTTAAAAACATCCTTTCGTCATCGCCATCTGATTCTTAGCAGTTTTGCTCCAATCTCATTTCTGTTAATAGAGCTGAGTAAAATGCTATTTTTGATTGTTTATATATATATATGCCAATATTTGAAGTCATCAATAAAGGCATCGAATTGCCCAGAAAAGCCCTAGCGCTGATTGCAGTTCCAACCACAGATTCTGGGAAGGTGTCTGCGACCTTCCCAACAGGACCAAGCCGCGACACCAGGCGGCATAATGACACCACTTACAACGCAATCTGCACACTCCAGGGCTTCAAAACCAGTATGAAAGAGCCTCAGATTAGCTGAACCCTCCTCCATTTGGACTTCTTATAGGAATATGATTTGTGATTTTTAATTAGGAGGTTACTCTAATAACCTTTTGAATGTAAAGTTATCCAATAACCAGGCTAGCTTTTAGTACAATCCCAATTGCTGGACTAGTTGGAAAAAAAGACAGTGAAAAGAGCTGTATAATATTTTGGGGCAACATAAATCTCTTTACACGTTCTTTTCAAGTTTGTGTAGTTTCTACTGTGAGTTTTGGCAGTGACGTTATTCCAAAGAATAGCTTTTCCAATTTTGAGGAGAATCCGGTATTCAGCATGTGATGGAATGACACAGAGAGAAATTCCCTGGGGTTTTCTTTAATTTCCTGTACAGTTTTAAAATTTAACACAAAAGAGAAATTGACATAAATTAATTTTTTTGCAATGAAATCTCAATTTGTTAAATAAAATTTCTGAATAGAAAGTGATGACTAATTTTATACAGGTGAAGTATTCAAATCGTATAAAATTAGTAGAAATTATTAACTGTACTATAACTTGATATTTACTGGTAAAGAAAAAATTTCCTGTTATTAGCATTTCTGTATATAATAGAAAATTGCCTACATATTTTGTAAATAGTATTTAAACTATTTTTGAAAATTAGGGACCTATATATATATATATTTTTTTTTTTTTTTTGAGACAGAGTTTTACTCTGTCGCCCAGGTAGAGTGCCATGGCATTAGCCTAGCTCACAGCAACCTCAAACTCCTGGGCTCAAGCAATCCTCCTGCCTCAGCTTCCTGAGTAGCTGGGACTACAGA
>CAUYSK010107704.1:0-11002 GCA_963575035.1 Avahi laniger | reverse complement strand
GTATCCCAAGAATGGAAAAACAAGCACCACATGTACTCACCATCAAATTGGTATTAACGGATCAACACATAAGTGCATATATAAGAATAACATCTATTGGATGTTGGGCAGGGGGGAGGGGGAGGAGGGAGGAGGGGACGGGTATATGTGTACACAAAGAGTGCAATGCGCACCACCCGAAGGATGGACATATTTGAAACTCGGACTGAGGGGAGGAGGGGGGACAAGGGCAACACACATAACCTAAACATCTGTACCCCCATATTATGCTGAAATAAAAAAAAAAATTGAAAAAAAAAAGTTTCAACATTAACAGCTGTGGTCCTCCCCTGTAGTAGTATCTTACTGCAAGAGATGGGAGAAACTTCTAGTATTGAAATAATTCACTTCCAAAAGACGAAGAACTTGTGATTCAGTATAACATAAGCTTACAGGGCAGATTTATTTAATAAGTAGGTTAACTTATAGGAATGTATAGTTGGTTTATTTCTGTATATTTTTAGTATTGGTGAAACACTGTAGCAAACTTCCTCAGTGGGAAAAGAAATCTAAGATGTTCATAGTGAAATAAAGTCTTCAATACAGAGCTTTCCACTGTAATATTATTATTTATTTTGTAGACTATGAGAGGAATGTGAAAGGCAATTCTTTAGAAATCCAAAACTTCAGTAGCATGAGGCTCCAGATAAAGATCAGTGAGATAATCTAATCACCTCCAATTTACTTCACAGAATTGTGTTTATGCCTAATAAAAGTATGTTATAAATGTCTTAGATCAAAGAAATAATTTGATTGGTTAATGAAGAGTCTAAAAATGATAATTGAATTTGATGGAATTCATTAGTTAAGACATTCAAGCAGATACTTTACAACCCCAATTATGTACTCTAACATATGTAATAGTTACTATGTGATATATGTACTTCACTATTGAATTAGGCCTATATGAAAGAATGAGACACAGTATGACATGAAGAAATATCAGTCAGAGAAAAATTCTGCTCTCCCCCCATCCCCAACACAATACTCTTGCTAAAATATCATCTGTGCAGCAGGCCACAAAAGCGCAGAGGCAGATGCCATGGCATATTCTTTTAGAATGCAAGGCTGCTCGACATCATCTACAGATAATGAACCATGACAACTTTGGATTTGATGGAGTACAAAAGGAGAGCAGGAGAAAGGAAACATGTTATGCAAGTGGCCAGTGCCCCACCAACTAAACCAGTACTGCAAAAACACTAACACTAGTAATAGTCTTAGAAGATGTGACAAATACTAATTTTCCTTTAATATCACACACATTTTTTAAAGAGACATATGTTTTTAACCTTCTACACAAATACATTTTCCTCCCACATATCACAAGACATAAATGGGGAAAGGGAGTTGATCATCAACAAAATCTATTAAAAAATTTGTTTTTTCCAAATACCTTAATCAGACAGTTCCACTGCAATTTCCAGGAATGAAGCAATAGGCAAGTAAACAGTCTTCCAATCTGAGTCCAGGTGTTTGTCGTTCAAGGTCTTGCTAGTTCTCCTGTTTCCCCTTGAGACAGAATAACAGAAAGAATCCATGAAAATGCAGGCCTGCAACTCTACACATGTCTTCACTATTGACTGGGTATAGACTTCTGCTTATGCAGCCCATTCATTATTCATATCCTGCTTTACCTTCCTAAATTCCTGGTTGTGCTGGGTGCTCCAGGCTAAGAGCCAATAGGTATGAATCATGCTGACATTTTGAAAAAATGTAGAAGAATAAATGTTTCAATAAAGCAACTTTTTCATATTCTTCTGACATCTCCTGTTCAATGGCATTGGTCTACAGAGGAGAAATAGCATGTGCGGCCACAGAAGGCACCCAGTGGAATTACCAACAGCAGGGAATTATCTCTAAGCAATTCACACTTTGTTTTGCTAACAAGACTCCGTGATAGGATACTGGAGCGCTATCCTTCTCTGGCAATGTTCCCCTACCTTTTTAAAATTATTGAAAAGCTAACCGAGTCTATTTTCATTTGTGAATCTCTCTGTAAGCAACAGCAGCTGCAGCAGCGCTAATAAAAAGGAAAGACATTGCTATTTACCTAGGAAGGGCATTGAAATACTGCACATACAAAAGCATTTGAGTTGTAGGGGAGCTCTATCAAATATTTTAATAGTTCCTTTTCTTCCTGGATTTCTTTGTTCTTTCCTCCTCCCTCCCTTTATACTTCCTTTTATATTCTCTTCTCTTCTTTGTTTTTATGTTCTTTCTTCCTTTTTTGTAACTATTTCTGTTCTCTTTAGTACACTCCCTATTGCATTTATCTATTCTTTGATACAAAGCTGAAAAATAATTTTTCCCCATATTTCTATATATCAACCTACTATGTTATACTTGAGGATTTGAAGTAATCATTTTAGAATATCAAATCTCAAAAAGCTGAGTAATAAAGCAGCATCATTCTTTTACAAATGCAATCACATAGGTAGGCAGAATTCAAGTTAACAGCTGAATCTTACACTACTAGTTAAGAATTGAGGCTTTGCATAGCAGAATGTATATCAAAACATCATGTTGTACATCATAAATTTACACAGTTTGTCATTTGTCAATTAAAGTAAATTAATTTTTAAAGAAAGAGTTGAAGCTTTGCGGATTCATGTGGCTCTGATATTAATCAGATCATTCTACATTCTACTGGCTTTACAGTTTAGTTTTCAAGTCTCTGGAGGAAGCTGACATGGTAACACACTGTTATTCGAGGATTCAAGTTTTCCTACTGCAAGATAAATGAATATATAATCCCCTATAGCTTTCATTATATTCTGAATAGAATTTTATAGCTTCTCTGCAGTAAATAAGGAGTTCTATTTGCCAGCTAATGGACTGGAATCATTCTGACATGAATCCACATAGGAACATCAGAGGATTTATAGGGTTTGGGAAAACCTTAGTCCTTAATTTAAAGGAAAAGATGCTACATAAGAGAGTTTTGTTCCCTGAGTGGCTTCTAAGCTATGTTTTACCTGTCTGAGATAGACAAGGGATAGTTGACTGCAACTCAGGCTGTTTCTAATTACTTGTTTATTATCTATGATTCACTCAATGAATATTGATTGAGTGTCTATTTTGGACCTTTTTTGGGGGGGCAAGTCTTGGAGATGAAAAAGAGGAAAGATAGAGTACATGCCTATGAAAAAGTTGAGGAGCCAGATATGAACATAAAATATTACTATAAATTGATAAGTGCCATGGTGGAGATTTAGGATATATTAATACTAGACACTGAACAAAGATTCTTTCCAGCCTCAAAAAGAATTCTAATTTCTCACTCAGAAAGAAGTAGAAAACTCTATCAACACTGTGTGTTTTTACAAGTGCATGTGTGTCCTTGAGAATACTGGGCAAAAGGTGACCAAACAATAGTGTCCTGAGCTATTCCTACCTGGGATTATTTAATGGTTTACAGCACAATTGCGGCTTTTCACAGTTGGATCCTTTGTCAACAATCATTGCAATCATAAAGTGGCTTTCTCCACTAGAAAGCATTTAAAACCTTTCTCCTATGGCTATAAGTCCCAGAAAGTATCTGATTCCTCAGAGAGGATGGCCAACAGAATCGGATTCTACATGTTAAAGAAAATGCATGAGTTAGCAATATATAACAATTTTGGAAGCTGAATAGCAAAGACTAAAAACCATCTGTCATTGGGACTATAAACCTACAAGCAAGCAGTAGACTTCCCGCAGAGTCTGGGGCAGGAACCATGTGTAACATAGATTAAAAAAATACAGATTATTAATCCACTCATGATTAATAAAATGTGATATATGTATACCATGGAGTACTACTCTGCCATAAAAAATGGTGAACCAATATCTTTTATAACAACCTGGATGGAACTGGAGACCATCCTCCTAAGTGAAGTATTGAAAGAATGGAAAAACAAACACCACATGTACTCACAATTAAATTGGAACTAATTGATCAACACTCAAGTGCACATATGGTAGTAAAATACAACAGAAATCAAACAGCTGGGAGGGGGAAGGAGGAGATGGGTAAATTCACACCTAACAGGTACAATACACACTATCTGGGGGATGGACACACCTATAACTTTGACTCAAATTTTACAAAAGTAATTCATGTAACCAAAACATTTGTACCCCCGTAATATTCTCAAATAATAATAATAATAAAAAAACATACTATCATTAACACCACTCCTGGTCTTAGTGCATGCATTCTAACAAAACAAATCTGGTAAAACTGAAACAAAATCATCCTGAAAAAAAATTTAAAATACAGATTAAACTAGAATCATTTGTTCAGCCCCATGGTTTAAAGGATATTACTAGCTCCCACCAAAACCTACTTTGCCATGTTTGCATAAAACTAGGTGTTTTTAACTCAAGACATTTTTGATGCTTATAAATTCATTCTTTAAATTCTCTCAGAAGCGATTTCCTAAATGTCTGGTCTGTGCCAGCTGGGCTGCAAACTTTCCCTAAAGTACACTGACAAAGGAGAGAAATAACTACTTCTGCCCTCCCTTCACCTTGTTCCGCAGAGTTTGCAGTCTGATAAAAGAGACAGAGGATAAATACACACATACAGGAGTGTATGTCTTTACATAATTGAAATTGTAGTAAGTTTCCAAAAGGACAGGTAAAGATGCTAGGAAAGTGAGGGCAAAGGAACCTCATCCAGAATTGGCTTCCCTGCAGAAATCACATTTAGGTTAATTATTGAAAAATGAGCAGGAATTAGTTGAGTTTGGAGGTGGGGTGGGATAAGATAGGTAGTGTCCAAGGTGGGAACCATATGTGTGTAAAGCCCTGAAGCAGGAAGGAGCTTTATATGCTTGATAAACATTAAAAACAAAGTTCGATGTGGTTGGAATATAGTGAGTTTAGAGAATCACGAAGGGCAATGAAGCTGGATCCCCCGCTTCCATCTGCTGAGGGGTCTAGCGGAGGAGGAACATGAGAGCTGCTGAGGGAACTAATCCCTTTAGTCGTTCTTTGAAGGATGGATTGGGATGGAGACGGAAATAAATGGCTAAAGAAAATGTAGTATATACATATATACCATAAAGCACTACTCAGCCATAAAAACAAATGAAATAATGTCTTTTGCAGCAACTTGAATGGAACTGGAGGCCATTATCCTAAGTGAACTAACTCAGGTAGAGAGAAATAAATGCCACATGTTCTCACTTATAAGTGGGAGCTAAGCTGTGGGCACGCAAGGATACACAGAGTGGCGTAGTGGACACTGGAGACTTAAAGGGTGGAGGATGGAAATGGTTGAGGGATGAAATATTATCTATTGAGTACAGTGTGCACTATTCAGGTGATAGGAACACTAAAAGCCCAGACTTCACCACTGTACAATATATACATGTAACGGAATTCAACTTGTATCTCTAAATCTATTGAAATTTTTTAAAAAAGAAAAATATTAACAGAGTGGATGTGAAGTGTTCTCACAACAAAAATGATAATTATGTGAGGCAAAGCATATGTTAATCAGCAAGATTTAGTCATTTCACAGTGTATGTAGACTTTAAAACATCATATATGTAAATACATAGAATTTTATCTGTCAATTTAGAAAATATACAGTCTTTAGAGTCATAGCTTATTGAAAAGGTACAAATAAAACCAGATTGGGCCGGGCGCGGTGGCTCACGCCTGCAATCCTAGCTCTCTAGGAGGCCGAGGTGGGCGGATTGTTTGAGCTCAGGAGTTCGAGACCAGCCTGAGCAAGAGCGAGACCCTGTCTCTACTAAAAATAGAAAGAAATTAATCGGACAACTAAAAATATGTAGAAAAAATTAGCCGAGCATGGTGGAGCATGCCTGTAGTCCCAGCTACTTGGGAAGCTGAGGCAGAAGGATCACTTGAGCCCAGGAGTTTGAGGTTGCTGTGAGCTAGACTGATGCCACGGCACTCACTCTAGCCCGGGAAAATGAGTGAGACTCTGTCTCAAAAACAACAACAACAACAACAACAAAAACCAGATTGGACAAAGTGTAGGTCTGAAAAATAGAAGGGGAAAAGGCTAACTTGAAAGCAGAATACGTTTGGCCTAACATACTTCTCTTAGACTTGAAGATCTATCATAATTAAGTAAGACTCAATCATTTTCAGCATAGTCTCTTGATGTTTTCATAAAACTCTGAATCCTTTAGTTATTATCAATTTAATCACAGATACAGATAATGGACGGTCTGGCCCCCTTGATTTGGTAGTGTGACTTATGGGACTGTAACATAAACCAAAAATATGTATTTCGAATTTCATAATACTAAGTGATTATATCTTTATGGCATAGAAATGAATCCATAAAAACTCATAAACAAAATAAAAAGTGAAATAAGTTAGGAATATTAATAAATTTTTCACAGTGAGAGGTTTCTTAATTTATCAATTATTTTCTCCTAATGAACATATGTACCATAAATTTTATTGGATTAGATATAAATTGGTTTAATATATCAAACAGCTTAAATAATTTAGAGGAATATACTTAACATGTTTTCTCCCAAGAAAAACTGTCAAAAGTTATTAGCTTACAATACCCTCACTTTTGACTTATGTATGTTCATATTTTCCATAGCATAATTTCTAAAAGGCTAATTTTAATAATACTTTAATATGAAAATTAATCTTATAGTTGTCAATGCAGGTTAAAAGATTCAGTGAACTTTGGCAAAGAAAATATAAACGATTAGTTTATGATGCAGCATGACTTCAGGTTTTTGACCTTAGGTATGAGCAAATCATAGACAATGTACCAGTGAATTATTCAAGTCATGAAAATTTAAAGAATAATTACACTGGGACATTTTTTGTGTCAAGATGTCCTATAAGATATTTGCATAAGAAGAATCTCACTTGCAAAGGACAAAGGCAAAAAGTGAAGGAGAAAGTAGAAGAGCTAGGCTTTTACCTGCACCATTCAATTGATTTTTATCACCAAAGAAATAATTTAGGAGTAAATATTTTAAAATTATATCAGAAACATAGAAAGCAAAAATCGCTTTATGAATTATTTATTTCTTGGTTCCATTACCTATTAATGGGGACTATAATTCCAAGAAGTCTGTGAACCCCTTGAAATATTATGTAAACTTGTGTTTACGCATTTGCGCATTTTCACCAGATTCTCAAAAGGGATCAAAGATTCCTCTCCTTAAAAACAATGCTCAGAAATGAAAATTTACTTGGCCAAAATCTCACACCTTATTAGCAGCAGTATCAGTCATATCTTTTGATTCTCAATCTAGTCAGTGAAAAGTGCCCTTTTCATTATAGAATACACATTGCATCTGCTCTAATATATATTCCATGTCATACCATTGCAGCACTCTACTTCTCGCTGGAATTACAAAGTTAAAAGAGCATAAAAACAGATTTTTGCCTCATTATTAAAATTAGAATTTGATTTATTTTTTTAGCAAAAATGTTGGGAACAAAATCCTACCATTTTATTCAATGTGAGATGAAAGACGTAAGACACTTTATATAATTTTTCTTTGAGAATTGATCAGTAAAGGTGAGTTTGAAAAGCTTGACTTTCTTGTCTGATTTAATCCGGGAAACAATGCATCTACTCTCTTTTTTTTATTGCTAAAATCTCAATACGGACTGAGCCGTGAATGTTAACAACCTGTTTTTGTTCAACCGATTGCCTTCCGATTCCTTTGTTTAGTGAGGACAAATGAATGTATTTTCTTCTTTTGCAAATTTATTTTCAAGAGGTTTGGACTTCTCTGTAAGATAAATTTAGCTAGGAAAGGAATTTATTCTAAAGATTTGCTAGAATTACACATCATGAGAGAGGAATTTTTAATACATATGATCTATCGAATAGTGGAGAGTGCTATATTAGTTACTAGATAATTAATAACAGCATCACTAGCAACAGTTAACCATTGTGGAAATTTAGGTAAATTTTGCTCTGAAGTGCAGGAAAATCTTTGAGAGAATAAATTTGGGAAAAGGATGCAAGCATTAAAATGAAAAGTCTCTCTCTTTTTCTTTTTCTCTCTCTCTCTCTCTCTTCCCCCCCCCCACACACACATATATTTTTAATATATGCATTTTAAGGGACTAAAGTTAGAGCAATTGATTTCATGCCGCTATCTGGGTCAGTTACAACTCCCAATTTAACAGTAATTCTGAATTGAATAAACCAAGGAATTAAAAGTTTACCCTGCACAGCAATCAGTTGCTCAAATTGTAGCAGACTTTCTGGCAAGTGTGAGTGGAGAATGGAAGGAGAAAGCAGCAATTTGAGGGCGAGGTTAGAAATCTAGAGAAATACAACATTAGAACCAGAAGAACATTGACATCTTCTTTTATTTTTTTTTAGTTTCTTGTTTCAAAAGGTGTCCTGTTAATAACTTTTCCCATTAGCATAATTTATTAATGTTTATGCTATTTAATACATTTAAACTCTTACATAGTTTGAAACAATGTTTATATTACTATTATGATATATATATAGCAATTATCATTTTACTATAAATTCAATTTAAGAAATAATAAGTGGAATCTTATACAAAAATCTTTTGAGTGATATTTACAGTAAAGAACTGAATTGCTCTTTTAACAACTTTCAGGTTTTTAAAATATTAATCAATTTATTAAAAACTGTTAGTTCTCGGTTGTCACTGGGTTCTTAAAGAACATACAATTATGATATATTGAAGTGTACATCATTGCAATGATTGTTACTTATAGTTTTGTTCTCGCATGTCTTTTTTCCTTACCTTCCCTGTGAATCTCCTGAGGGCAAGCCTGAGTCCCCTCTCTCTCTTGTCCTAGGTCTTTCCCTTCTTCCCTTCTTTATATCAACACATATTTATTGAGTTTCTACCTATGGCAAGAACTTTTGTAAAGTCCAGTGTTACAGAGACAAACGAGATAGATACAGTCCCTGCCTTCATGTTGCTTAAGTTCTTGTACAATTCAATGGACACTGTGTATTAATATATGCTACATTCAATAATGATGCCAATTTTGGAATACCAAATGCAAAAATAAAGATACGATCAAAAGTAACACATAGTATATATTCTAGAAAATGTATTCCAAAATACAGGAAATTTTTTTAAAAAGATGTAAGGTTTCACAGAATTATAGTTAATTATGACAAATTAATTATGAAAAATTAAGTACAATAAAGGAGAGTATACCTGATGTGGATTGAATGGCTATGTACTATTAATAATATCAAGTAAATAAATTCAAGTGTTTTTCATTTAAATAAGTACTAAAGAAACCAGGTTTAAGATGTTTATAGTTAAGTTACAGTAAATATTTTTATAATTTACAGAAGGGGCTATATAATGAGAAAAAAAGATATCAGTGAAAATATAAATGAAGCAAATTATAATAAATTTAAAATTTTACTTTATGGTTTAAGAGTTTATCTTGAACAAAGTATTTGGCATGTCCTATATTTTTACATTACACTGTCAGTTTCAAAAGAACCCAGATACAAGAAAACCCAGACATAGCAAGTACAATGGTGTAGGCTAAGAAAGCTTCTACTGAAATAGCTTGTTTGTTTACTAATGATAACCAAAAGCTTTTAACTCTAAATTTGATAAATTATCTATCTTTTTCAAAGTGACATATATTCTAGGTATGATTTAGGCAAGGACAAGATAATATAAGTAAAAGACAACAGTGTCAATCTCAATTGGGCAGTTAAATAAATGTTTATCTGTTTCTTAAATCAGATGTAGAGTACATAATTTAATCCTGTGATTAAAGCTACTTAAGAATCACTAACATTTTGAGTCCATCAATTATATAAAAGAAAGGGCATCTAGGAAATCTTTTAGGTCTTAGAATTATATTTCTAAAAGCATTGTATACTAAAGACAGCCACTCAGAAAAATGAAGTTGAAAATTTTATAAAGTTTAATACCAAGCCCAATTAATGACTGGACCACTTATTTACACTATAATACATAGATAAAATTTTAGAACAATATGTAAAATTAAAAAAAGTCAAACTACTTTTATTATTTTCATGTTCTTTGAAATATGTACAGATAAATCAGTGAAATATGTTTACTTTGAAAATTCTTGGAACTTTAGTCACTGCAAAGTAAGAAAAAATACAAAATTATATACAACTATTATATTAGAATATACCTATTTCAATCTGAGACATTGTACTTAATAGAGTTTTTTGTATAAAGAGGTAAATAAATAATCAGAATTTCCTGGTTGAGAATCTTGGGTGATCAAGTCACCTCGTGAGGTCTTTGATCTGCAAACCTCAGGTTTCTAGTGTATTGCTAAAGGCTATCAGTGGAGGATCATTTCTCATATCCTCACTACCCCATGAGAAAGATAATGCTATTATTTCCATTTTAAAAATTAAGAAGCTCAGGAATAGAATGATTATGTAACCTGCTCAAGGTCACACTAAAAGGAAGAAACTGAGCTGAGATTGGAACCTTGGCTATGAGGCTTCAGGCCCGTCCTTTTAGACTTATCTCTGTTCTGCTTATTGGTGCATGGCTGAAAATCATTTTATAACACTGCTGAGTTAGTATAGGATATAAAATGAGACTGATGACTTGTTTTAATTTAGGCAAACATCTTTACACTTTTTATTCAAACTCAAGATGCCTTAAACTAAAACAAACTCCCATAATCTTGTTTTCTTTCTTTCTCATTTGGTCATGTGTTCATTTATTTTAAGTAGGGTTTATTGGAGGTTAACAGCAGAAACCCACAAATACAAATAACAGTTTCTTATGGGGTCATCTTTGCTTCCTTCCCTCTTTCTATAATTAGGCACAAGTTCAATCAATTCTTTCTCCTATGTCTCCAGTAGCAACTTGCTTTTATCTCTCCATTTCTACTGTTAGTACATTGAGATCACTGACTCAAGTCTTTCTCCCTTTATACTTAGATACTGCAACAAACTGCAAAATAGTCTTCTACTTCTAATCCATCCTGAACACTAACATCA
>CAUYSK010107703.1:0-59123 GCA_963575035.1 Avahi laniger | reverse complement strand
GGGGTCTCGCTCTTGCTCAGGCTGGTTTTGAACTCCTGAGCTCAAACAATCCGCCCACCTCAGCCTCCCAGAGAGCTAGGATTACAGGCGTGAGCCACCGCGCCCAGCCTGTTTCAAGAATTTTTTTAAAAATTTCCTTCTTAATCTCTTCATTGACCCACTGCACATTCAGGAGTATATTGTTTAATCTCCATATGTTTGTATATTTTCTAATTTTTCTCTTGTTATTGATTCCTAGTTTTATTCCATTATGGTCAGAGAAAATACTTGGTATAATTTCATTTTTAAAAAAAACTTTTAAGACTCATTTTGTGGCCTAATATATGGTCTATTCTTGAGAATGATCCATGAGCTCAGGAGAAGAATGTATTCTGTAGCTGTTGAATGAAATATTCTGTAAATATCTATTAGGTCCATTTGGTCTACAGTGCAGATTAAGCCCAGTGTTTCTTTGTTTATTTTCTGCCTGGATAATGCTGAAAGTGGGGTGTTGAGATCTATGACTATTATTGTGTTGGGGGTCTCTCTATCTCTCTGTGTAGCTCTGATAGTATTTGCTCTATATATCTGGGTGTTCCAGTGCTGAGTGTATATATATATTTAGAATTGTTATATCCCCCTGCTGAATTGACCCCTTTTTCATTATATAATGACCTTCTCTCCATCTCTTTGTATTTGTTTTTTTCTTGAAATCTATTTTATCTGATAGAAGTATAGTTACTACCGCTTTTTTTTTTTAGTTTCCATTTGCATGGAATATCTTTTTCCATCCCTTATTTATTTATTTATTTTTATTTCAGCATATTATCATCCCTTTATTTTCAGTCTACATGTGTCTTTGTAGGTGAGATGTATTTCTTGCAGACAACATATAGTTAGGTCTTGTTCTTTCTTTCCATTCAGCCACTCTATGTCTTTTGATTACAGAGTTTACTCTATTTACATTCAATGTTGTTATTGATAGTTAAAGACTTATTACTGGGGAGGGCTCATATTTGAATTCTTAGTGAAATGTCATGTTCTTTCCACCTCACCATAGTAAATTATAGATCACTTAGCAGGGGCCCTTTATTACATTTTTTCTCTCCTCTGTGTTATCTTATTGAGTCAAAATGGATCTTTCTTAGATTGGAATTATTTCCTTTGCCACACAAGGTCTTCTCCTATTGTACTCTTTTATTTAATCTTCATCCTCTAAGTGATGACACACTCTCTTTCTCGCATCAAAACAGACAGACACTGAAAAATACTCTTCTCTACTTGTCATTTTAGGCTCCATTTCCTTTACAGTCTCCCTCATATCCCCCTTTTGCATTGTAAACTACATTTATAACATGTTTTTACAAAATATTAGAGCACTTATTCCCATTTAAATATTAATACAGAAACTTCTAGTTCAAAGTGGCCATGAAAAAGCCCTTATTAAACAAATTACAATAAAAATCATGAATTTTTATGTTCTCAATTATATAGCATAGAAAGTAAAAAAAAAAAAAATGATAGAAACACAGGAATTCAAAAATCCCAAATCACATTGGAATAATTTAACTTGTCACAGAAATTGGTAGAATGTGGTGGCAAAAAATAAATAAAAATATAGAGAATTTTACTATTACCTATTTTTTGTAATTAATGAACATGTATTTATGGTATTCATCATACATAGAATGCACATTCTTTTCAAATGCTCATGGAACATTAATCACGGTTGATTTTGTTCCACACAGACAATTTCAGAAATATTTCAAAAGACAGATGTCACATGGGTATAAAAAATCTTCAGTCTGATAGTTCAAACTCTAACCATTTGGGCTTTCTTTTTAAAGTTCTATATAACTCTTGACTTTAGAAGAAATTACTAAGTGAACTTACAGATGTTTAGAAATGAAAGAATATTATTTAAATAAAGAAATAATGTTACTAAGTATATATGATATCCGAATCCAATGGATGTGATCAAAGATGGATCTGAGGAAAATTAATATTTAAAACACATATATTATAAAAGATATCCTATATAAATATTCAATACATGAAGCAAAATAGATATTTAAAATGTAAAATATGTAGAACAGTTTTTGTAATTTATAAAAAGACCAAACTTTTTTTAAAAAATAGAAAATAAAGGTAATTTAAACTCATTATAGAAAATTGGGAAAATACAGAAAAATATTTTGTAAATGCCTAATTGTCTTCAATATCAAGAATTTCAAGCATTGCCTTCCAAATTTTCATTGCTTTATTTTTTATAAACTAAACTGCAATTAGATACAATATACACATTTGTTCCTTGGATATTAAAAAAGAATACAAGAGCATTTTACAAAATTTATACATGAAAAACAGCATACAGCAGGAAATGAATCTCTTTTGTAAACCAACTCCCAGAAATAATTTAGCATTTTGGTGAATTTATTTTTGGTTTTGTTTTAGGTTTTTTTTTTTTTTTACATCACTGATCTCATGTTATAAAAATTAATCTTAAGCATAATTAACATAGGAATAATCACAGATCCTAGATACAAAGCAGATTTAAGGGGAAAATATTTATCTCCCAATGGACATGGAACTGAACTTTTAGTTTTACCCAATTAAAAAAGAAGTCTTTGATTCAGTTCATTCAATATGAATTTTAAATATATATATATATACACACACATATATACACACCCATAAACATATATGTGTGTATGTTTATATATAATCATTTTTAAAAGGTTTGAAATGCAAATGGCTATTTGGTCATTAATTAAGCCCTGCTTGTGTAATGGGAAACGAAAAGACTGAGGTTTTGCTGGCAGAGCTGAAGTGCATGCTACACTGCCCCGATGCCCCCTAAGGATTAAAAGCCTTAAGTCCACAGCTGCTGGGAGCATGCCTCTCCAGAGCCATCAGCTTTTAGCCTTCAGTCCACTCTGGAATTGCCCTCAGTTGAAGTGAGTAACTCTTCCCAGGACAGCCTGCATTCAACAACTGGTCCATATGAGAGTGCAGTGGGAGACCCCCTGCCCACTTGGAGACAGCTCTAAAAGCCACCCAGTTTTAGCTGATAGTGAACTTGGGAGTCAGCAGGTATCTTGTACCTGTATTGCACCTCAACTTCTCACTCTGCCCGATTTTCTTCCTTCTCTTCCTTTGCATAAGCTGTGATCCCAAGATACTCCCTAATAAACTTCCTACAATCTCCATCTCAGAGCTGCTTCCCAAAGATCCTGACCTACAGCAACAGTGTTGCAACCTAACCATTGTTCCAATATAAGGAAAGAGGTCTGAAATCTTGAGTCAGAAGTTTAGTTTACACATGTGAAATGTATGTAAAATAACCAATGTAATGTAAAAATGGATGATGTGTATTTTTATAAAGTACTAGTACTTAAATAAATATCGTCCTTTATGAAATAATCCGCTAATGGCCACTGCGAATATGAACCATCACAAGTAAAACAGTACAGAGCTTGGGTATTTCATTGTAGTTGAATTACACCTAGTTTCATTGTGACAGAAGACCCATTTCAAAATCTAAATTTTTCCAAAAGTCAACATGTAGCTATTATTGTTACCTACAACAGAAAACGAGAATATTGGGCTATAAGAAAAACCTCAAGCAAAATTTCCCTATAGTATTTAAAATAATGCCAAATATGAATTTTGATTTTTTTTAAAAAACTTTATTTATACCACCTTGCAAGATATAGTCTGCCTACAGTGAATTGATTATTATTTGGTATCGTCAGCTGGAGTTTCAAGCCCTCCCAGGAAGATTGGTAGATACTGCATTTTTAACCTTACCTCTTCAGTAAAGAATACAACATTTTAAGGAAGAATAGAGAAAATGTCTGATGGAATTCAGATCATTGAAAGGTAGTTCAAAAAATAAGGCACATCACAAAATATGATTAACCTTTACCTACAGGTGTTCCTCTGAAGCTAAATAAGTTATAAAGAAATGATGATTTTCTCCTTATGACAATGTCATGGCAAAATTTACCCAGGAAGCACTGTTTATGGGATGACCCTTCTAAGTTTGTACTAGATAATATCAAAACAAAACCTAAAATTGTCTTATCAGTGTTTAAAAAGAAAAGGGATATTTTGGTTTTCCTATTTCCTGCTTTAACATTTTAATAGCATTTCCCAAATCTTGTATTTGTAATATCGCAGAATGATATTAACTAACCTCAGGACAATTCTGGTGCCTCCAAAATTAAATTAATTTGCATGTTAAAAATAATTCAACTTGCATGTTAAAAATAAATATAACTTTCAGAACAGTTTCACAAAAGGTGTTGGGAATTCATTAAGTCTTATTACAAACCCATCAGGTACAAAGACAACAGATGCTGCAAGACATCAAGCAAGCTAACATAAGGAATTTTGACTTCGTGGAGATCATATCTGGTTGGAAAGGAGGACATAGTTGAGACTATGCTGGTACACACGAACACTAAATGGAAGTACTTGTGAAATATAAAGAAGACATTTATGAGGGAGAATAACAATAAAAAAAAATCAATGGAGAAATTCATCTCTGATTTGGGCCTAGAAAAGATACTTTTGGCTAACCTCCTGGAAGAAAGAGAATCCTAGAGTGATAAAGCTTGAATAGAAAAGTGTTGGAGTACTTTACGGTATGGGAAAAATATACATTATGAGTGGTATACATAGAGAGTATAATGGATGCTGTGGGAGATGAAATTGGAAATAAACTTTCAGCTATTTTTATTAGGGATCTTGCACAGTATGCTAAAGAATTTAATCTTAACTCTTAAAAATTTGGGGGTAATCCAGAAAGGGAAGGTGTAATCTGACTTTTGCTTTTGGATTTAGAGTGAAATATGTATTAAAGAAGAATTTTAGAGGCAGAAAGACCAAACAAATGTTTTTAAACTCTAATGGATTGTTAAGAACTATCCTAGTTACCTACACAGTTCTGATGGTATTTATCAAGGACATATATACAGAAATTATCTAGCACCACATAGCAAGGGGGAAGAAGGGCCTGAATATTCTAACTATGGCAAATATTATAATATGATAGAAATAGAATTATCTTATCACTATTTTATTTAATACTTAGTCACATATTGGTTAGAAGTTTCTTTTATGGAAATTCTACTAACACAAAATAATGTATGAATCAAGAAAGATACTGTATTTTTCTCAGTTTTGTCTTTTCAAAAATCTCAATCACGCAATTGTCCCTAATCATTGCTATTACTTCCTATTACATTTTTTCCACAGAATTTGTTAAGACATTGAATAATGCTGTCTCCGGAATCTTTCATGGATGAAATGGTCCTAAAAGCAAAATTTTACTTTAGTTGTTCTGGGGAAGAATTCAATTCAACATGTTGTTACTGAAAAGTTGACAATGGTATAGTTCTATTTACAGTATGTGAAATTTGGAGTGAGTAATTGGGGGAATATATGGTTTAAAAGACCCCCCCCAAATCATAATATAACATAAAACTGATGGAAATAATTTAGGAACATGAAAGATTAAAACATAAGGTTGTAAATACTAAGCAGCAGAAACATTAGGCAATGCTTCTGAAAAAGAAAGAATTTCATATGGATCCAGGAGTAGGCAATGAGGGATCATTTGGCAAGAGGAGAGTATAAGCCAAGACTTAGGGGCAGAAACAGCATGGAAAATTCAGGAAAGAATTAAGGCACTCAGCATAAGAGAATAGTAATTGTCAAAATGCTCAATAAATCTTGAAGCAATTTTTGGACACTATCAATAGGATTAGGACAAATGTGTTTGATTGCTACAAGCAGTGTTTAAAATTTTTCAATTTTTTTTATTTCAGCATATTATGGAGGTACACATGTTTAGGTTATGTATGTTGCCCTTATCCCCCAAGTCTGAGCTTCAAACACGTCCATCCCCCAGATGGTGCACATTGCACTCATTATGTATGCATATAACCATCCCCTACTCCCCCCTCTAACCTGCCCCGACACTCAATAAATGTTATTCTTATGTGTGCACTTAGGTGCTGATCAGTGAAACCAATTTGCTGGTGAGTACATGTGGTGCTTGTTTTTCCATTCTCAGGATACTTCATTGAGTAGAATGGGTTCCAGCTCTATCCAGGAGACTAGAAGAGGTGCTATATCACCATTGTTTCTTATAGCTGAATAGTTCCTGGCAGGGGAGATACCATGATCACAAAAATTTTCTATTTTTTTCTTCCAGGAAAATGTAATGGGATGGAAAAGAGAGAGAGAGAGAGCAGAGGAGAAACAGAGAGAAATAATAAAGTAACATTTAGCATCTATTAAGTTTCAGTAAATCACTATACATAAACTATATTAATATAAACCTCATACTAATCCTTCAAGGTAAGTGGTATGCCTTCTAGTTGGTAGATGAGAAGACTGAGGTAAGAGAGCTTACATTAGCTGGGGATAAGCAGACCTGGCATCCATTTGGTGGTCCGTTTGTTTCTGAAACCCATGTCTTCTCCACCAAACGTACTGCATTACAGAGAATGATGACAACAACCCATCCTGTAACACTCAAGAAACCAGTGATTCCACTGACACTGACAGGAGAGATACGGAAAAGGAAGAAAGAAAGATAGGAAGAGAAGGTAGAAAGTGAGGTGAAGTGGTAGATTGTAAATACAGCCATCAGTTAATCCTCACATTTTTATTCATACATGTCTCTCTTCCTATCAAAAGGTAGAGATTGTTTTCTTTACCCTTGAATTTGGGCTGGTCCTGTGACTTTCCTTGACCATTAGAATACGGCGATGGTGTGTAACTTCTGGACTTATGCAGCTTCCATATTTGCACTCTTGATATCCAATCACTGGGTAAGACAGCAAGGTTCAACTCAGAGACAGAGAGGGACAGACAGACAGACAGACAGACATATGCATTCTAGCCCCCCAGTCACTCCACGTTCCTCAGTTAAGGCCCCAGTTAAGACATCAGATATGTGAATGAAGTTTTCAGGATGTTCCAGCTCCTGCCAAGTTCCAAGGCGATGGCAGCTAAATGAGTGATTCTAGTAAATAACACTTGGAACAGAGGAACCACATAGCCTACCCAAAGAATCATGAGAAATAATTAACTGTTGTTGCGTTCAATTTTGGGGGAAAAATTATTATGCAGCAAAGACTAAATGATACAACTAGTTTGTGAACCTTGGAGTAGAGTGAACAAATCATCAGGACAATATAGGCAGAGCAGTACGGTAGTGTCACCTTACTCTTTTTGTCATTCAAACCCTGTGTCTATATCTGATATTGAAGAATATCTCTACTAAAATATAAATACTCCCCAGAAGAGATACTTATCTCCTTAGCAGGAATTAGTTAACAATCAATAGACCACCAACATTTAGCACAGGATAGAGGGAAAGATGCTATTTAAGCCTGATTCAGAAAATGAGTTAAAAATGTGCCAAAGAGATTTGATGATTTTGAAGAGCCTTGGCCCTGGCCACTTCTAGTTAGTACCACCACTGTCACCTCCGCAATCATCATTGGTCAGAACCATTTATTACGACTACCTACTTAATGCCAATACCATCCTAGATCACATTTAATTTATTTTTCTCTACTCTCATAGTGACATTCTGAGGTAGACATTGGCCCATTTAAAGACAGTAACAGATTTAGTCAGATGTTCAGTAGATTTAAATAACATGCCCACGTTCATGTAGTTTACAAGAGTCAGCATGACAATTAAAACCTAGTTCTGCCCAATTCCAAAGCATTTGCCTTTTGTCTTTATCATGCAGTTTCTCCTAATTTATAAGCTCCTCGTTTTTCTTAGGCCTGCTAGCTCAAAATCTTTAAAGAAGTATTGGTAATTGATTTTAGAAATAAGTTCTATAGGAAACGGGTCCATGTTTTGGAGTTACAGAATACATTAAAAATTACTTAAGATTAAAAGTAAGTTTATAAGAATTCTAATGCAAGAATAAATTAAAATTAAAAGACATATTTTTAAAAGTCTGCCTTAACAATTTATAACAGTAACAATTTTATTATAATGATGGTGGGTACTGAACGACAAAATATTTTTCTCACTGGTATTCCTCAATGTCTAGTGTTTTTTGGGTTCTGGGCTATTCTCAGGTTGATAGAAGTCAAAGTAATAAAGTTTTGGCCATGCCCTAAGTGTGAGGGAAATGAAACAGAATATCTGTGAGGAGATCAAGCCAGTAAGTAGTAGCCAGGAATGAATGTGCAGAACTAAGAGAGGAAGAAGGAAGAACGGAAGATGTTGAAAATATGCTGACTCCTTGTTTATAAGATCAACAAAAAGAGCCAACCTATTCATCCAGATTTAAAGCATTTATTTATCTTGTGCCAGCCATTGAGCTGGACAGATAGAGAGAAATAAATCATATTCTTGACCTTAGGGAAAAGTAAGCAATCTGATTTATTCACACAAAAGGTGTGCTGGAAAATTTGAAGGTGCCCCAGCTAGCTCACGAAATTCCCAAGATAAGGTCGAATTCACTTCCCATTCTGAGATGCAACTCCACAACTGCTACTCTGCATGTGATCTCTGGTTGAAGAGCAGAGTATATAATACAATCGTCTTCTTACAACCGTAACATGATATTGACAACATGGTATGTAAGAGCTGGAAGAACAGAAAGCCCTTATGGATGATTGTTTTATTTCTAAATGATGGGTTCCCGTAGAAAGTCTTGTGCAATAATGCACCACTCAAAAATGCAAAATAACATAAATTAATGCATTTCAACACCAAAATTCAACTATTAAACAGATTCGTATTATTAATATGATCTTGCTTCTATTCCTTAATGCTATCTCTTAGAGTGATGGCTTTGTTACTACATAGCATTGCTTCTCAACCAGGGTATATTTTGCTTCCTAGGGGACATTTGACAATGTCTGGAGGTGGTTGTGTTTGTTTAAACTTTGTATAGGTACTACTAGACTCTAGTGGGTAGAGACCAGGAATGTTGCTAAAAATCCTACAATGCAGAGGACAGTCCCCCACAACAAAGAATTATCTGATTAAAAATGTCAAAGGTGCTAAGGTTGAGAAAATCTGCTGAATATCAATTTTACAAGAACTTAAAAATTTTTCCATAAAATTTAATCCAAAAATGATGCAATCAATCATACATAAAAAATGAACTACTACTAAAGAAGTTTAGAGTTTTTTTTTTTCCAAAATAATGAAATGGATTTGCATGGAAGTCAAAGAACTTTAAATCAAAAAAATCAATAAACGAATAAATGTCTTTTTTTTTAAGAGACTGAGTCTTGCTCTGTCACCCAGGCTAGAGTGCAGTGATGTGATTATAGCTTACTGCAGCCTCCTAGTCCTGCGCTCAAGCAATCCTCCTGCCTCAGCCTCTTGAGTAGCTGGGACTACAGGCATGAGCCACTGCTTCTGGCTGAAATAATGAAATATTTGGGTCATATATTAATAATTGGAGTGATAATTGGATATAATTCATTTCAGGGACCAGTCAAATTTCAATTGATCCATGTTTCACCAATTATGTTCGAATCATGAAATAATTATCTAAGCCTCTGATACCTTTAGAGATTTTCTTTTGAAGTGATTCTCACATACATGGTGGCAAACTATAAAATATTCTCCTGATTGTTTTCCTTAAAAGAAAAATGATATTGTCTCACTCACTTGCATCCAAATTATGAATCTGTAACAATCTCAGTAATATCTAAGATAACATGTCCTGACTCTGTAGCTTTGATTCTATGATTCACTAATGAAATTAAGATTAGAAATATAGTTTATATAGGTCAGGGGACATACTTGAGGTATACAAAAGAACTATTTTGAAGCATACTAAAGCATTCTTGATGGGCCAAAATAGTGGCAAACTACTGATAGAATATTAACACATATCATTTTTTTAGTCATCAAAATAGATCCCCAATAGATATCTGTAGATCAACATTTTATGGTTCTACCTCTATTTACTATGTGTAAGGTGCCAGGAACACCAAGGTGCCTTTAAGGTTTATGAAACAAAACCTGGCCAAAAAAAAAACACCTTCAGTTCATTAAAAAAACTCTTGGATAAGAAAGAAGCTGACCAGGGTTTGTAGAGCTATCACAGAGAGTGCAGGCACACTTTTCTTTTTCATTATCTTGGTTGTATCCTCCAGTTTTTTGGGTTTCTAACACTTTGTCTTTTTGACTCTAGGGTATCCTTGGACCCTGAATTCCCCTAATCCTACCTCTTGGATCAGAAATTGAACCACCTTTTTCTTTACCGTTTCTGGTGCTGACACCTCACTCCCGAGTGTTAACTCTGCACAATCCTGTGCAGTCTGTTATGATTCTCAAGCATGACCACATCTGGGATTATAATGAAGCAGTTCTTTTCTTCCCTTTCTTCCATGCAGGCCAGAAATACCGCCCTATTTATCAGAATCCTAACCTCATCTACACTTCTTAAGGCCTACAAAAGATTCTGTGACCTGGTGGTTAAAGTACTACACAAGATATAAAGCACTCTACAACAACAATTGTACTAGCTCTTAGCTAACACATGTTAAGTACTGAAGCTAAAGACTGAAATAAGATCCACATCAATGGGCCTTTCCAAGGTATTGTGTCAAGTAATGTCTAGAAATTAGAAAAGCTGTAAGTGGCAGTCAGGTATCCAGAATCCCTATTCCAATACTATTTTCAATATAGAATGATCTAGGGTTGGGAGGGGTTTGAAGAAGAAATCACTTGTTAATTACTTAGATCAAGGATCTGCAAACTTTAGCCCACCAACCAGTCACCTGTTTCAGTTAATAGTTTTATTGGAACACGGCTACACCCATTTGTTTACAGATTGTCTATGGCTACTTTCCTGCTATGGTTGGTCAGTTAAGTCCTACACATTTTTTTTTTTTTAGTGCTATACTTTTGATAGAGACTACATGGCCCTCAAAGACTAAAATATTTACATCAGACCTTTTACAAAAAAAGTTAGCTGATTTTTACTTTAGATTATTAAAAAAATGAAAAAGAAAATCTTAACAAACCATTTTTTCCAGACATATTCCTATATGAGAACTAACTTTCTAGAGGAGAAAGTACAATGCCCTAGCTTTATCAAGACTTTTGGAAATTAAATTAACATAATTGATTCTAGGTTTATATATGTAGGTGGTTTAAAGGGGGGAATAAAGAATATTTGCAAGTACATTTGAAGTTCAAATATTTTCCAGTTCTATTCACTTCACCATTATGTAACATCAAACACTCCATAATATATAGGGTTTATGAGAATCAGTCCATTTAAGAACTGGCATTGAAATGTAAATTCCACTAAATTCAGCAGGAATACTAAACTCTACTTTTGTCTTTCTCCTCCCTGAATAGGATCTTAAGTTAACCAGAGACCCTTAGAAATTTCATGTGACCATCTATAATCTAATGTATGGCATTTCTTAGGAAGTATTTCTTCATTTAACCACAGAGCTATTTACTGAGTTTTTGCAATTGAATCTGTGGGAGCATCAGAAAAAAATAATGTATACTTCAATTTCAAGAACTTGGGCTAGAATAGGAGTTATTCTAGCTGGTAATATTGCATTTGGCAAACACATTGAGTGTTCTCTAGCTCTGGTAAGTTCAGATGGAAGATCTGGGAAATAGAGTCTTTTAGTTTACAATCTATATGTATAGCTCTGTGACCAGTATACTATGAGCTTTCTTGCCAGGTAGTATGACAATAGAATTACAGATCCTTACAATGAATGAAAACTTAGAAATCATCTAGTACGATTTTTTTATATTGTATCTGAAGAAACTGCAATTAGGGGAGACAAAATGCTTGACCTACGGTCCATTGCTAACTAGTGGCAGGGATAGGACTTGAACTTCTTACTTCCAGGATTTTTTTACCATATTAAAGAGTTGGCAAGCTGACTTGCCCCAGATAAAAGGATGAAATAGTGAAAAGCTGTCCTTGGACAACCATAAATAATCCTAACTCCCGTTTTGATTGCATGCCTTGGCAGGAAGGCTCACACCACTGAATGAAGAATAAAGACCAAATTCCTTAGTGTGGCCTACAACTGGAGACCTGAACAACCTCTTTGTTCTCTATTCAATGCAGCCACTCATAACCTTGGAATTCCGGGAGAGTTTATAGGCCAGGGTGTCTCCCCGAAGCCCAAGCAGCCAGAGGCAGTTCTGGAGAAAAATAGTGTCTTCACAAAACCCTGGATACTGGAATTTATCCAATTCCAAAAGAATAGGTATCTAGACCAAGAGGAAGTGATCCTTTAAGTAGGGCACATTTTGACCACACAAGATACTCTGGGATTACTCCAGGCAATGGCCTGTGTCTTTTCATAGGAAGCTGGAGCAGAAAGGAACCTTGTGGAACATCTAACTCAATGATTCCAATTTTATGGGCCATAAAAGCAGTGAAGAAACAAGCTCCTTGAGCTAATTTTAATACTGCATGAAATCTAGGAGAAACATAATACTCATAAGAGCCATATATATCATACTCTCCTAACCTAGATTTTATCTAGAATAATGTTTACTCATATCAATAAAGTTCTGGTTGGCCAGTGATGACTTCAGAAAGATTTCTGAGAAATGACCGATGGTCCAGAAACATGTCATATAGTCATAGTTCCCATTCTTTTTAATAAGTAAATGTCAAAATGTGATATAATCCAATATATTCAGAGTATACATGAGGAAGCTCAAGCCCAGGACTGAGAAAGTACTGAAGGCTTACACGGCTTGCCAAGTTTCCCATTTCTGAGTCAGTATTCCTCTCACTATAGTACGCTATTTCATAGCATGGAATCTTCTATTGCAAACTGGGTACACAGCCTTGTTTTCCTCATATTCTGAAATGAGGAAAGAAATATTAAGGAAAAATAGAGGGGTTAAAGGTAAAGGTAATTTAGTTCTTTTTTACGCCATCAATTTATCCATAGACATGTGCATTTTTAGAATGTATAATTTCAAATAAAGAAGTTTAAGTTGAATTCATGGCAAAGTTAAACAAAAATCTGTATGTACTGTGCAGTATAAAATGAATTAGCATGAATTTTGGTTTGATATATTGATTCAGTTGATTTTCAAAATGGGTTTAATCAATATTATATAATATATAAGTGCAAAACACTAAAGAAGACAGAGTTTGGGGAAGGCAGTACTTATGTCTAAAAATTCATTCTTTAATCTGAGACGATCTGTCCACATTATAAAAATTATGATACTTTATGCAGAAATTGACAGAAAAATCTAGAAAAATCCCACTTGAACAGGCTAAAGAGGGAGAAGAAAGAATTCTGGTCTATGCTCAGTGTTAAAATTCAGTTCCTTGAAAGGCTCCAAGAATTTGCATCATCTCAGTTTTAGATCTAGCAAGAAGTACATATGCCTGCATCTCATGATGTTTGTGTGGCTCTGATGGTGCTGTGTGTCTAACCTTGAGCCAGTTTCTGTGTCAGAGGAGTGGATAGCTCCTTTTGGCCTGGTCTGTGTCAGGCAACACCCCTGGAGTCTGTGATGGATGTACTAAGCTCTACCAAAACTATAGTCTGAGAGTGGGGGAAATAGTGAACCCCTTCTTCTCAAATAGGTTATAGGGAGTAGGGCAAATGAATACAAAATGGCCAAGAGACAAAAAATATCCATGACATGTACTCAGTAAAAAATGATTTAAAATATTTCTAATGTGCAAAAAAGGTCAAATGAAAGGCAAAAATTGCAAATTAGTTAATAGTTTTGGCTCTAAAACCAGACTTTATAGGTTCAAATCCTCACTCCACCACTTACTAGCTGTGTGAGCTTCGCAAGTTACTTAACCTCTCTGGGCTTCAATTTACTCTTCTCTAAAAATGGTGATAATAATAATACCTACTCAAAAGCATTTGTGATATTTGAATGAGGTAAAACCCTTAAAATGCTTAGAATAATGCTTGAGTCATTGTAACTACTCAATCAATGTTAGCTGTTACTATGATTATGGTTATGATTATTAGATATGAGAGGCAAAGAGAGTATTATGAAAAATCAGAGGAGGGAGAGAACACTGATAAAGGGAGTAAGGGTAGGGTAAACTGTGGACCTACCCTGAACAATGAAGAGTGGGTAATCGTGATAGTAGAGGGGTGAGGAGATGGCCTTCTGGGTGTTAGGAACACACTATGCCAAAGTGTGACAGTGTGAAAGAGCAAAAGTCACTGCAGACCAACCAATTTGACTGGACTGAAGAGAAAAATTGTAACAGGGTCTTAAATGCTAGCCTTTTTTCAAAAATATTGTGCATGGGTAATTCTGCCAGTTTGTGATCCTAAAATATAATTGAAATTTTTATTTTTTTCAGCTTAGAGTTATAGATCTTTTATTGCAAAACAGTTATAAATCTCCTGTTTTATTTAATCCATTCACTAAAAATAATTTCATGTGAAGGCATCATTATATGATTTTTATGACATATTCATAAAATTACTCTATTAAGAAAAAGATTGTAACGAGTGAGCCCTTTGAACTCAAGAAGAGAAATCTACCTTGCCAATAAGAATGTGTTAATCTAAGGATTATTACTCTCATTTTGAAAGGCTCTTACCCTTCTGATTACTCTTACCTCCTCCAGATCTGCTAACCTCTTTCTCACAGTCTTTCCCCAGAGACTTCATAAAAACAATGCTGCTGTGATTACCAAGTTATGAAAATCCATAAATAACACAAAAAGAAAATCACATTTTTTATATTGACATTTCATGATATTTTACATCTATCCCAGAATAGGATTCAGCAATGTTTTCTAAGAAGGTAAGAATTCTGCACCAGATTGGGTAATTATTTTTATATGTTGCTTTATATTAAAGAAGGCATTACTCTTTAACAAGTAGTCAAAAAACCTTCTAACAAATCTAATGAAGTGGCACAACAATAAAATTTTATATTAGTCATGTATGCAGGGCAACAATGGAATTTTACCTGGGTAAAAAATAAACAAAAGGAAAATTCTCCTATCGCAAATGCTTTGGTAATCAGTATGCTTATATGTTTACTGTTCTTACATATGTGCAATCGAAGACATGTTCTGTGGATTTTTTTCCCTTTCAAATAGACATGACTACTGCATGCAGGCACAGTGCTGAGAGCTAGAAAGCAAAGGCATAGCCCTTAACTTACATATATTTTAAAATTTCTGGGATGCAAGGTCCCTATTTTTTCCTCCTAGGGGTTCCTGCATGTACAAGATCCAAATAGCTGCTCATCTAGCAATAAGCAAGTCCCAAGAGAACAGAGGTGATGGGAGAGGGGAGACACTTAATTTGACCCACCAATGAATTGAGCCCCATGCCAAAGCAAATTGTCCCGTTGCATCTCTTTCTATCATGACTGTGGATGGCATATTTTCACACAGTTTCTGGTTGAACTACTAGGTTAAGTGGTTCCTATAAGGACATGTCACCTTGTTACAGGAATCTGATTTTGGTGCTGCCATTGCTCCATCCAAATATTTTTTTTCCTAGAAATGTCAATTCCTTTGAGAAATCTTCCCTTCACTTCCCTCACCCTCCTCCATTCTAACTCAGAAATAATCATCACTCTTACAAAACACTTTTTCCATAGCTCCACTTTACTGTATAGAATAAGTTATTTGACTTTGTCACTCTTCAACAGACAGTGGCTTATGCAAAGGTAAGAATTTTCCTTTTTAGCCTTTATGTATCTAAATGTTTAATGACTCTTTGCTGAATGAACGAGTATGACAACAAATCTATGGACAGCACTTCATCTAAATCTTATGCTTTGAAATAGTATAACTATGAAGTTGTGCTCTCTGACTTTATGAAGCACCATAAAACCTCCAGATAATTTTTCCCCTGAATCAAGTTTGATATTCACTTTGGGCAGCTCTTCCCCACTGTTCAGTAATTTACATAATGGAAGTTTTCTGGCATTTTCAGTGAACATCTCTCCCTTCTTTTAGCTACAAGTAAGCCCCAGTGTCTCTCAAACAGCAGCACTTGCAGCTGAGTCTTCTGAGAAAGAAAACAGAGCACCAACAGATTGAAAAGGGAAACCACTGAACTCAGGTTAATAAGAATCAAAAAACAATCAAGCATGCCAAATCTTAAAAAAAAAAAAAAAATTTAGAAAATAAGCATTTGGCTGGTATCCAGTTTAATCTTATTGTCACATTCTGATTGCACTTGAACACTACAGAGTTGTGATTTGGTGTTATTTCCAGGCATGAAGCTGTTGCTCACATTGCTAATTTGTGCTTGCTGGCATCACTGGAATTTACTTTAAGGCAGTCTGCCTTGCTCCCTTGAAAACAGATTTAATTTAATCCCTGGTTTTCACTGTAATGGAAATCAAATTTGTTGTGTGTGTCTGTGTGTCTTGCTCGCTTGAAAAAAGATTTAATTTATTCCCTGGTTTTCTCTGTTTTTTATATAAAATTTTTTGTGTGTGTGTGTGTGTGTGTGTGTGTGTGTGTGTGTGTGTGTGTGTGTGTGAGAGAGTGAGTGTGGGTGGTGGGGAGGGAGGGAGAGAGAGAGAGAGAATATTCAAGATTGGTGGTACAAGTTGAGTTCCCCAGAAAGCCAACTAAAGCAGAGTTGCATACAGGCAGATCTTAAGGCAATGCCCTCAGGGTCAATATCTTTTGGGGAAAGGAACAAAGCAGGACTGGGCAGAGGGAAAAGTAGAGATATGCTAAATCTCAACAAAAGCCTCAGCCAATTTCACCGGGAGTTCTGGAGTTGGGAGGATCCTTTAGAATTGTCCCAAGCTGGAAGAGAGGACTGGGCCTTTATACCCCTACATTCCCCAGATTTGCCCTACATTGACTGGTCATTGGTTGAAGGTTACCGAGAAAGGGATGTGACCCTGGATAGGTCCTCTTCTTGGCCAGGTAATCCCTGTAGAGGACCAATAGTGCAGGGCTCTCACCAAACAACGCTTCCAGAAACTGGTGAATAAGTTCTGTCCTGCAAAAGACTGATGGCATACCATAGTGATCTTGATATTAAATAGCGTAAAAAATATCCATATCATTGTAAATAATTATTTTTCTCCAAATCTTGTGTTTGAGTTAGCAGTAGGAAAGATCACTGAGAATCAGCAAATCAATAACTTGGATTTTTCATCTTTTCTCATCTAAAAAATGGACTTGATAATACTGTTATTCCATCAAAAGTTACTTAAAGCAGTTTTGTTTCTTTTTATTGTTTGATTTGGTTTTGTTTTCATGAGTTATAACTTATCCTTTGAAGAAAAAATATCTTTCAATGAACATTTATAAGATATTATAAAACTATAAAGATATTCATAGTTTTCATATGAAGAGGTAGTGCAAATTTGTTTGGTACCTAATGTCATTTCTTTGGAAATTACTTTTCTGTCTTAGTTATTACAGATTTAAACCTGAAAGTGATAATTTATGCTTTCCCAACAAGAAACTTGGGAGCAAATCTCCTTCTCTGTAGAGTGACTAATTTCTACCCCAAATTAGAATAGCTTTGAAAAGGAAGGAGGATGTATGATATCAGGGTAGTGATTTGGGGTTTGCAGAAAACTTGTCCTCATAAGATTCCCTTGAAATATACTATGTCTGATCACCCAAAGGCCACCACAGGACCACAACTCTCTTGAAATGTAAATGAAAGCTTCATGACTCAGCATCATGAAGAAAAATTATACTGGCAAGTGAGGCTAAAAAACCAACTCATCTAAATCTTGAGCTTCTTGTAGACAAAATGCAACATTCACAGGGTCTCTTCATGTGAAGGCTCATTGGAATCTTCAAAAAATATTTGGAATCTTTGAGCATTTGAATACTTTTGCTGCAGCGGAATTGAATTTAAGGTGACATTCTATTAATAGATTTTACTCAAATAGGAAGATTGTGCGCAATCGGCAAAAGTTTTATTTTATTGCATTGACAAACTTTGAATCTTCTTCTTCCTAAAGGTAACTAGTTAGGTTTCAGTCAGAAAATTTAAGTACTCAGGGTTTAGGTCAGGTAAGGGAGAAGCTGTCCATTTAAGGCTACTATGCACAGATTCGTTTAAGGTATACTGGAAAGAGAAGGCCATATAAATTCTAATTATTTTTTTAAATGAGAAAAAAATTCTCTGTCTTATGTTTTAGGAAATCTATCAGCTTTACAAGATAAGTCTTCTAATATTGTAGAAGCAATTTTGTGTGTGTGTGTGTGTGTGTGTGTATGTGTGTGTGTGTGTATCCCGGAAAAACTTGCAAAATGGAAATTTTGTTGATAAGTAAAGGATATAGATCTGTAATATTTAATTCTGGATACGATATCACATCCCATAATAAGCAAAAAGAATCAAATGAGCCAGATATTCACATCCTGCATATTACCTTATTTTATTGGCAAGGCAGAGGGAGAAGAGTTCTGGCTCTGGGGCTCCTGCTCCAGTGCTCTCTCCACTAATTTACCTCCCTGTTGGCCCTGATTTTGCTCATTCTATAGAAGGAAGTGCTTCCTTTTGGCTTTGGAGTTGGCCTGGGATGGAACCTTAGACACTCACTGCTGTAGGACCTACAGCAGGCTTAAAAGAGAGATCACTTATGAAACCACCCACCATTAAGCCTGGCACACAGTAGAGTTGGAGATTGACTCTCCCTGCAGAGAACTCGTTCTATTAAGGCCGCTGAAACTTTCCTCCACTAGTCTTCTTCATATAAGGACTGCTTTAAATCCTATTCTTCCTTTTCAGTAAAATGTTGTTTTTTCCTAATATGAAGGGCTACCTCATCAATTTAAGGGCCTGACAGAAAGGGGAAGTATTGTTTGTTTTATTTAGCTTAGTTTTTGTTTTATGTTTTTCATAAGGTTTTAGGAAATTTATTATTACTCACTAATAAATTAGGACAAGTTTGGATGAGTATCAACTGAACTGAAGGTTGATTAATAATTTCTCGATGGACCTGATGCTGTTCATTTGACCTGCATATTTTTCTTTTAAAAACGAATCAAAGTTATACATGCATGTGGTGTAAATAGTCCAATAGTTCCTGGAAGATCAGAAGTTGCCATATTCTCCCATCCCATTTCTTCTACACCAGAAACAAAACTTTTCATGTCTTTTGTCCATTTTAGCAATCATTTCCTTACAAATAAGTATCTATATTACCACTGTCTTGATTTTCTAGTTCTAGGCATTATCAATTAGGTTCCCAGCATAACAGATAAGACTTTAGCTTACTTTTACATTCTATCCCCTACCACACACATCCTCTTTCCATCTTGCTCTCTCCTAGTACTGCACCATTATTACTCTGTTTAGATCAGTATGCGGTGTTACAGTATTGTGACAACCGAGCCATTTGGTGCATAATACATATTTATATTTTCCATACATGTTTTATTTTCCTTGGAGCTAACAATTATCTGGATGGTTTTGGCTTGCTTTGGTTTCTATGTGTTTATCACTGATGCAAATCCAAACTTGCCTCTAAGTATGTGCGAATTTTCTCTCGATAGTTTTGATGCATCAAGTGGACTAACACCTAATCTTGAAAACTTCTCCCACAGCCTTCTGCCAGCTCTGGGTGGGGTGGCTTGATGAACCTAGTGTAGATCTCTGATCCTGAGCCGTCCCTTGGTCATCCCAGCAATACCACATAGTACTTGCTCAAGTTCTATCTTCATTTCCTCAATACCCTGTTTTCATTTTCTTAGCTTATTGCCTCCTTTTGGTGCACCGTATCTTCCAGTAGATTCCTTAGAAAAGGTACATGAAAGGGACATACATTCTTAGAGATCTTTCATGTCTGAAAATGTATTTTTTCTACCCTTGACTTTTTTGGAAATTTGGCTGGATGTAGATTCTGGGATGGAGGTCATACTCATTTAGAATTTTTAAGGCATTGCTGTACTGTCTTCTAGCTTCCAAAATCCTCTGGAGAAGTCCAAAGTCATTCTGGTTCCTGACCCTTTGTATGTTTCTGTGGTTTTTTTTTCTTTTAGGAAGCCAAAAGAATCAATTTTTTTTGTTTGCAGTGTAATAGTATTATGAAATTTCATCTGGAGACTCATGTCCTTCATTTCTGGGAACTTGAATTAGTTGATATGATGGATTCCTCCCTTCAAACCAGTTTCATTCTCTCTCTTTTTCTTTCTCTTTCTTTCTTTCTTTCTTTCTTTTGGTATTATTTTTAATCTGCTTGCTTAACCTCCTAGATCTGTGCTGTTTAATACAATAGGTGCTAGATACATGTGGCTTTTCACGTTTTCATTTAAATTAGTAGAAATTAAATAAATTTTTAAAATTCAGTTTCTCAGTCACACTAGCCACACGTAGCCAGTGGACACCATATTGGACAGCACAGACATAGACCATCTCCATCATCACTGAAGATTATGGACAGTGTAGCCCTAAATAATCCTGTAATTTTCTTATCATTTCTTTTTATTTTTCATATCTTTGTCACTTAGCTTTAATTTCTGGAAGATTCCTCAACTTACACTTTTAATCTTTCTACAAATATTAAAAAACATCAATGCTTTTTAATTTACAAAAGTTTTTTTCATAGTTTGAATTTTTTTTTCCACAGCATCCTATGTGTATTTCATGGGTTTCACAGCTATCCTTATCTATTTGGAGATAATAAATATTAAGCTTTGATATTCCTGAAGAGTTTCTTTTTACTCAAAGTGATTTCTTTTTTCTCTTTGTTTACTTTGGTTTATATCTTTTCCTTAGAAGCTCTCAGCAGAAGTCTTGGCAGTTTTCAACATCTGCTCACATTGAAGAGTAGAGCATGATAAATCTGAGTAGAAGGTCGGAGCACATGTGTGGGATGTGTCAAATTTGCTCTTTGCTATAGGGTGATATGGATGGACTATTTCCTTGAACAAGTTTTGATATTAATATTTCAGAACTTTTGTCCTGGGCTGTTCAGATTATTTTGAAAAGATTATTCCAAAGCCTTATTGGGAAGGTACAGACTTCCTGGCTGCTAGCATTCCAGGAGCCAAGCTGAGGAAGAGGACTGCGGGACTTAGCATTTGGGATATAAATGTTTGATTATTTTATCTTTTTGTAGTACTGTCTGGTTTCCTTTAGTCCAGAGACCTTCTATTTACCCTCACAAAAAATAAGCCTCAACTTTCCTGCAAAGGGGTGATGTATTGGGCATTGCGCTGTGCCCTCCAGATCCCCCTTCACAATCAAGGGATCTGTTCCTCTGCTGTTGGGTATGCCCTTGGTTGAAGAGGGTCACCTTGCCCATGACCATGCACTGTTCGTAAGGACAGCTTGGCTATGATGATTGGTCAGTGTGAGTGTTTACAAGTGTCCAGGCCCCTCACCCAACTTAGGAAGATTCCGAAAGGTCATCCCAGGCAGGAAGCCTTTTTGTAACTGTATCAGAAACCAGTGCTTTCTGCTCAGTCCTGCTTTCTTTCTTTCCCACTCAGATATTGATCCCACTAATCTTGCTTCCCAGAGAACCTGATAGTTTGGGAAGTGCAATTGTCTCATTGTACCTGTTAAGGGAGGAAATCTGTGGATCTAGAAACTCCTTCAAAATACTTTCAACTTATTTTTCTGTTTTTAGTCTTACTGTCATTGTCACTTCCAGAGGTTCCTATTCTCGAGGATAGGAACCTCTGGAACATTTTGGAATGTTCTATAGTGAAAATTGTGTTGCTTCTTAGGTCTTCCCATTGCTGATTAGGATTTAAGTTTCTTAGATCTATTAAGTCAGTTCACACTCATCCATTTTCTTTTAAAATGAGATTTTAAATTTCATTGTTATTATCTTTTCTATTATCTTTGAACTGTGGGTTTACATCTTTAAAAAAAATCTCTTCACTATTGTTTTACCAATGTTTTGGAAATGCATGCATTTAATCTGCCAGTTGCCTCAAGTAAACTTCACTCTGCATCTGGAACTTTTGATATTTTTATTTGCAGGCCATAGTGTATAGTAAATAGAAATACTCATCATTAAATCTTTCTGATTGCACTAATTCAAGAAAGGAAAGTGAGTAATAAAGGAGTTGTATATCTTAAAATTTGCTATATCCTTGAGGAAGTAAGTGAATGGAAACTATCAGATTGAGGTTCAGCATGAATGGAGTTATTACAGATTTTTCAATTATAAGATGATGTAAAAGACTGATTATAGATTGAAAAGTAGACATTATCCCAAGGATCATTTTGACTCATGACTTGAATGACAGTCATAATTATTTTTAAGAGTCATTCTGATGGGGTAGAATACATAAAATGGAGATACATAAAAGCTATCCTTTCATTAAGCTCAGTATTGATGAGATATAATGTGCATTAGTATGTACTGTTCTATCCTCTAGGAGTAGGATGAACTTCAAGAGGTCTTGAAAATAACAAATATGATTAAAGTGCTGGTGATGGAGAGAACCTAAGTAGTAAATAGATGAACATATAATTTATTCAGAAGAAAAGATTTAGATGATTTTCTAATGGCCCTAAAGCATATGAGGCAATACTCATTCTTTTACACTTTTCTAAGTGTTTTTTTCTGAGAAAATTTAATGGGATAATTGGTAAGTAAAAGTACCTTACTGAAGGTAGGATGTTTATTGTTAGTTTTTTTCCTTCATAAAGAATTCAAGCATGATAACATGCTTTTTTATTTTTATTTTTTTTTGAAACAGAGTCTTGCTCTGTCACCCCGGCTGGAGTGCAATGGAATGATCATAGTTCACTGAAACCTCAAACTCCTGGGCTCAAGCGATCCTCCCGCCTCAGCCTCCCAGAATGCTAGGATTACAGGCATGAACCACCGTGCCCAGTCAATAAAATGGTAATTTCAACAAGAATAAAGCTTTACAGAAGAACTTCCTAGAAGCCAGGATTATTATAAAATGAATTTATTGCCTTACACAAATTATTGAAGTTCACATAAAAAAGAATGGATCTGTGATATTTTAATATAATAAAAAGTATATATTTAGTCTTCCTTTCTGGTTCTTGGCATAGAGCCCCTAATACCCTTGGAATTTCCACAGTGATGGGGTGAGAGGAGTGTCTTTTATAGTAAGCCTCTTTCAATCCTATTTGAATTTATGCTTTTGAGGTGACTCTTAGAGGATGGAGGCTGGCTGTCAGAGGAACCAACCACTTGACTAGAGGACTAGAACTTCAATCCCAACCCCCCAAAGGGAGAGGGACTAGTAATTGAATTAATTACCAATGACCAGTGTCTTAATCAATCATGCATATGTAATGGAACCTCCACAAAAACCTTAAGTGACAGGATTTGGAGAGCTTCTGGGTTGGTGAACGTTCACGTGCCAGGAGGGTGGCGCATCCCAACTCTGCAGGGACAGAAGCTCATGTGTTCAGAACCATTTGCGGCTTCTTAATTTGTCTGTTCATTTGTATCCTTTATAATATTCTTTGCAATAAACTAGTAAAAGTAAATAAAATTAAGTTCTGTGATTAGTTATGGCAAATTATCGAACCCAAGGAGGGAGTCATGGGAACCCTGTTTGTAGCCAAGTTGGACAGAAGAGTGGGCAACCTGAGACTCAATAGTTGTAGTTGGCATTTGAAGTGTGGGGTGGTCTTTTGGGATTGAGCATTTACTCCAGGTAGTTAGTGTCTGAATTGAATTAAATTGTATGACACCCACTTGGTGTCCACACGAATAGAGAATTGGTTGGTGTGGAAAATCCACGCATTTGGTGTTAAAAGTGTTACATGTATTATGTCAGTAAAGAAACAATTTTTTCTTTTGGTTGGAAATTCATCAATGTGTGAAAGATGGTTTTTCCTGGATAACAAACCTAGGAAGGATGTTATTTCCTTAGCTCTTCATTTTTTTCTATATTTTCCTAATTTTCCCTGATTTTACATAAGTGACCATGTAATGTTTTCTAATGGGTACAAACTGTCACTATTTGCACTTTTAGTTGCAACATGATATTATGTATATGTTCTTTTACACAGTGATGTAGATACTTTGTAATGTAGAGATTATTATAGAAGTTCAGACTCTGAAGCTAAATAAGACTTGTGTCAAGTCCTGTCCTTGCCACTTTCTTGCTCTGTGACCCTGGGTATGCTACTTAGCTTTTGACAACATTGATAATAACATTGCCTATAACATAAGGTTGTTGAGAGGATTAAATTAGTATATAGAAAACATTTAGAAGAATACCTGGTAAGCATTCAATACATGCTAGATATTATTTTTATTCCCAAAAGTTCTTAAGATAGCTTACAAAAAAAAATTAGAAAAGCTTTAAAAAACAAGGAAAGTAATTTAGGCAAGGGATAGAATATAATGAAATGAAGCTCAAAAGCATTAAAACTTTATTATTGTTTATTAATTGTACTTAATAATATAAAATTTCTAATTCTCAATCAAAAAGAGGAAAATGTGGTTGGATATAATACTCATAGTGCCTATAAATTTTTAAAAAAATCAACCAAAACTCATATCCTGACATAAGAGAAATGTTTCCCCAGGACTCTTATAAAGGAGTCACTGGGATATATAATTTATTTATTAGAAAATACAAAAATGTTACATAATCTCCTCTCTTAAATACCTTGAAAATTAAATTTCTGATTATTAATGAGCATCCAGGGGTCTAGGTTTCCTTATGGTAAGTAAGTATGTTTTCTATTTTCTAAACTCCAGAAATCAAGCACAGCTGCAGATAAAAATACTCCAAAGCAGGAGCTTATAAATCCCCCACTGAATTACAGGCAAACAGATCAATAGCTAGAGAAAGTTCTAATGCTTTTGAAGCTAACCATGTTTCTCTGTTTTCCTTCTGTATTCATCAACTCGCTCCATGCTGAATCTTCCTATAATTGATGAATGTGTCTCAAATTAGTCATTTAAATACGGCTTCCTTAGTTTGCTACATTTATTATATATGATAACTGTCTGTATTTTATTTTAAATTTACTTCCAAAGAACTCATTTGTTTTTATTTAGATCATTTTAATATCCATGAATTGATTTTATGGATTTTCTAATGTATATTAAAATGGTATTTTTTTCCTGTAGAAAATTGTTTGTGTATCTTCTGAAATCACTGTGTATGCTACCAGCAATATTCATGACTTCTACTACTTTTTGGAAAACATAAGATTAGAAAACTATACTTTGACACGCATATTCAAATTAAAGCTTATTTTTAAATGTGAAGATAATAATCTCTGATTTGAAAATGAAAAAATTATATTCTCTAGGTAAATATAAAAAACAAGAAGGGAAATTTTGAGGGGCACATCAGCCACTAAAATCATGCATGTCTGCTTTGCAGGAAAGTACTTTGGCCAGAGCTGGGTTAGCCCACGGGAGCTGAGTGGGAACAGAGAACTGTGCCCAGCCTCTGTGTCCTATACTCCACAGATTTCTGAGTCATCCTGTATATTGTATTATGTGAAGAATGAGACTTGTACTTCCTTAAATGAGTTGGTCTTCTGCACATATCCAAACTAATTGACATGTGGAAGAACATTTCAGTTTGTTTATATTTTTTGTTTGGAATTATAATGTCTATATTTACAGTGAGATTAGCTTGTCAATTTCTTTTCTCATGCTTCTCACGATGTCCTTGTCTAATGTCAAGATTACATTCTTTTTCTATCCCCTGAAAAATTTCTTTAAGTTTTGGTTTATCTGTTTATTAAATGTTTGGGAATACTCACCCACAAATTCATTTAAGCATAATATTTTTTGAGAAATTTTAAATTGATTCAGTATTTTAATAGTTATAGGGTAATTAAAACTTTTTTTCTCCCTGAGTAAATTTTGAAGAATTTTTCCACAAATTTCCCATGTTACTTAAAAATCTTTGACATAAAATTTTTATTATATCATCTCCTTAATCTCTGTTGCACCTATGTCATCTTTTTCATTTCTATTTCATTTTTTTCAAGAGTTCAAGTGAATGAAACATTCTAGGTTGGCTGTGATTCTTATCAACACTTTGAAGATCCTATAGCACTCTTTTCTGGCTTTTACTGTTGCTGTTGACAGTTAAATTGGCTTTCATTTGAAGATAAAGTCATTCCTCTAAAACTGCTGTTAAGATCTTTCTGTATTTAGTGATCTTTAGTTTCACAACATTTCTAGGTTTTGGGTCTTTACAAGTATCTTATGAAGATATGTTAGGATTCCTAAATCTGAGTATTGAGTTTTATTAATTCTGAAAAAAATTCTCAATAGTTCAGTTTTCAACATTCTAATTTCTCTGAAATTCCAGATGTGTTTTGGATCTTTTTACTCTGACCTCTATTTCTCTTGACTTTTATTTCATATATGTCTGAGTGTTACATTATGGGGACTTTTATTCTCTTCTAATGTACTAATTCTTTTTTATTTTGTGAGCAATCTCTGATTATACTTTCAATCAAGTCTTTATTTTTAATTATCATGTTTTCATTTACAGAAGTTCTATTTGTTTTCAAATCTACTTAGTTAATTTTGATAGTCTGTGTTCCTTTATCATATTTGTCACCCCTTTTAATTTTCTTTAAAGAGATTAAGCATATTTATATTCTTATCTGATTATTCCAATATCTGTAGTCATTGAAGATTTGATTTTGGGATTTGGTTTTTTTTCTGGTGACTCTTGCTCATGGCAGTTCATGTCATGGCGTTCGTGACTTTTTATTTTAAGTTCATGGTCCTTGGAACCTTTTCTGGGAAGATTCTTTTGGAACCATAAGTAAAAATATCCAATTAGAGAAAATTTCAGTTTTCTTTTGCTGTGTGCCTGATCAGAATCACTTTCAATATAATTTTAATCTAGGATTATTCCATATCCAACATATATACTACAGGTCTCAAAGTTACATGACTATGAGATTGTGGTTAGACATCCTAAGGGGAAAGTTTCTTCCTCTTTTTTCATGCTCTACCCAAACCAAGGATTAAATAAACAAGTCCCTTTCGGGACCTCTCCACCCCCACCCCAGGTGTCAACATTTCAGTTGTTCTGTATCTATGCATACCTATTGATATGCTCCTTATCAATCTGAACTCTGCACTCTGCTTAGGACCTAGGCTTTGGCTCTTTTCCTTCACCAACACCAAATACTCCTCTTATTTATACTTTCTTTTTGTTCCTCAAATCTAATTATTTGCCTTATTTTACCATTAGCATAACCACATTGTAAAATTTTTATTTTACGAAGCATTCTTAAGAATTCTGTATTAGGAGATCTTTTCTGTACCTCTAACTCATCAGATGCTTTTTAATTTTACAATTGATTTCTTTATAATGATTGATTGTTGAGAACTCAGCTGTAAACCACAATGGATAGATTATCATTATTTCAAAAATATATGCATGGCATACTGTTTGTATCCGTGAGTTAACTCTACAAGAGAAAGTTGAGGTCTCCAACTTTCTACTTGTTGTAAGAATGATAGTGCTTTTCTCAACAGCAGATATGGCAAATATCTGCTTTGCTTGTGACTATTACCTTCTATTCTTCCATTCAGGTTGGCCATGGTAGAGTTCAATAATTGACTATGGCACCCTTTCCCAATCAGACAAGATGTCACCTCAAAAGGCTTTTCAACACAAAATTCTAGATAGTCATCACTCATCACATGGCATTCAGTCATACAGTAACCCTTATTTGCCAACTTTGTCTAGCTAATTGGATTCACAGTATTTTTTTCTCACCACTATCATTTATTATTCTCACAAATTAATGTTGTATCTTTTGACTCTAAATGATGTATGATTACACAAGGGTGGCAGTCACCATGGAAAGACACCAACAAATACTAACAAAAGACATACTTTTCTTTAAGGTATGTGATGAATAAAACTCCTACCTACACATCTAGAAATGGCTACAAAGAGAAAAGCGGCCAGCCAGCAGTACTTCTGGAGTTTGATAAGCATCCTTGGCTTTCACGTTCTCATAGTGGCCCACTGCTGCCAATGAGAGGATTTTGTAAGGCCTTTCCCAAATTTCCTTCACCATTCCCTGGTTTGGGGTTATGTATGAAGTTTTATATACCTTCTTGTCCTTTCCTACTCTCCAGTAGCCAGTATATTTCCAAGAGCTTTGTAGGTAGATTAGAGAATTGAAAGTCAACTTTCCAGGTTCACTATACCCTCTGTAGACCCAGGTTTGGGCTTATCTGTGAAGTTCTGTTCCCTTACAAAAGGTACTGACAGAACATTAATAGGAGCAGTTTTCACTGTAACCTCAACTCAGCTAATCCATCCCTCTTTTGACACGAAGCTGAACTATCTATTCAGGAAGTCATCATCTAATGGCATGGCTTAATTTCCTGTATTTATATTGTAATATATGTAAATAAGCTATTAAATATTAATAACTTAACTTATAATTTCACCAAAGTATTATTAATTCTTTAAAAGATGAAATATAATTGAAGTCCCATTTGGACTTCATCATTTAATTACTTCTTTAAGCTCATACAATAACACCCAAATCATGTTAGAGAATATGTGCTTGAAAAGTCAAATCAGGGTTCTCAGTCATTGTAATGGCTATTTTTCAATACTGTGCTCCAGTGTGACAAGGACTCTGCCCTATTCCTTCTTTCTATCATGGGTATCTCAGTTTCTTTTCCATGCTCTCGAACACATTGCTTAATGGTCACATTATTCTGAACGATAGTCTTGAGAGGCTGACACTCTCCTATCTGTCTCATGCTGTATTATAATGTATTTTCTTTCATATTCCATCTGGATAGATGTGTTTTTTCATCTTTTCACTAAGATTGAATTAATAAATAATATATTTGGTATCTGATATACTTGGGATATTGTGTTTCTAATTTTTAAAACAGAATCACTAATTTTCTTCATTTGTAGTTAGTAGAAGTTGCTCCTTTTCTTTTCCATACTTCTATTTCTGGTCCTTTGTTATTTTATTTTACCTTATTACTTATGATATATCACATTTTTAAAAATCCCCATATGCCCTCTAAATCTCAGATTATTGCTGGGATTGTTATTTCAATGTTCTTTTCTTTAGGATTTTCAAAAATCATTCTGGTATGATTACAAATAGCCACAAGACCCTATATCTCTTAATGCCACTCAGTTAACCCCTCATGCCCTATCTTAAATCTTGGAATCAAAAGCGAATCAGACATGGCCTCTACCTTCACAGAGCTCATAGCCTTGAAGGTGAAAGGAACACATGAAATGCTTGTAAGCACCATTTATAAATTTCAAAGTTTTTCATAAATACCATTAGTCATTTTAGTGGCTTTCTAGTTGGTATATGTTTAGTTCACCTCCCACCTTGCATAAACATTCTCAGTATGAATGTCTGCTATGAGATGTTAATACTTGGGGAAAAATTTCATTCTCCGAATTGAGAAGGAGGCCTTTAATTATGTTTGCATGTCTTTTTCTCAGTAACCTAAAGATGTATTTTTAAAGTAGATCAAATAGAATTGAGTTGCCGTATAATTTTTAGAGGCCGAAGCAACTATATGAACATTTCAGTAGACATTCACCCATGAAACTTTTATATTGTCTATGAATTAAATTGTTTCCTCACACAAGGTGTCAAATAAATATATCCCCCATGGAATTTTGGCAAAGCCCCCTGCAGAGATAAGCAGGATTGGTCAATGGTGACTCCTGAAAATTTTTCCTAATGTATGAAAACAAGTTAGCTGGGATGGAAAGCTCATTTTTATTGAATTGGGGGCCAGAAACTAAACTCAAACTCTCCCAGAATTGGGGACCCAATCTTTTTCATTCAGGGCATTCAGTATTCCCTAGCACTGCTCCAAATATCTGGCATCTATGCTCTTGGCACCAAATAGTCTGTTTTTTTACACTCTGGCAAAGCCACTACCACCCCAACTCCATATAAAAAGTCAAGCAAAAAGGGAAAAGCTCCACCTCCACCCCTTCCACCCACTGAAGCACAAGACATACCACAGTATGTGTTGCCAGTCCTAAGCATGTCTCTCCACAAAATGCAGGAAGGCCAAAGACACAGGTATCTACAGAACTTTTTGTAGGTTTGAAGCCTGTTCTGCGTGACACCTGCTATTGACAGTAGCATGACAGCTAGAATCCACAAATTGGGAATAGTCCTTAATGTAATACCACTGTCTAGGTGAATTTTGCTGGATATACAGAATATTACCGAGAATGTATCTCCATCCAGGGGGTCAAGTTAAATGGCTATTTTGACTTTCAGTCTGAACTTATTAATCTTCTTAATACTATATTTGTTTCAATGAACTGATCATTCAACTGCGAAAAGTTTTTTAATATTAAATTCACCCAAAAAGAGGGTTAAAACCATGTTCCATTCTCACAGTAATAAAACAAGAAAATCTATTATGAAAAATCAGAATGAAGTCATTAGCTTAATAAAGTATATCCAAAGATCCTAAGCTACTGAACAACAGAAAAACTTAACCCACAGGTATATTTTGATTAACTTCAGCATATTTTAAATTTTTCTTTACAATGAAATGACTTGGTGAAGCATGCCATGTCTATTATGCCTCAGTCCCTTCCACAGCCGATGGCAACATTTCCCTCATTACATTATCCCCAGTCTCTAAAGGCAATTTAATTTATGAACTCTGATTTTCACTATTTGTCCTTAGAAGGTTCTAGGAAAAAACAATATTAGTAAATATGTAGAGAAAATACAAATAGTTTATTTAAATACAGGTAATACAATTAAATAAAGATATGCTTACAATTTCTTAATCACTTTAAGCATCTATCTGGGCCCTTCAGTTCCAATTTCATCACTACATATTTGATAAAGAGTTGGCATAGATGTCCTTGAGGCAGAAATCTATCTCCTGGAATAAAGTATTGATTTTTACAATAATTCTCATGTCAGGCAACTGGTCTTTATTAGGATTTTTGCATGAGTTTCTTTCATTATGCAAAAGAAAAAAATCAGGCAGAATAAATCAGCAGGTGAAAGGAACATTATTACAATGTTCCACATTGAAGATTAAAATATTCAAAGTACACAAAAACCATCTAAGATTTAATTAATATCTGATCAGGGGCTTAATGTCTGTCCTTTTGGAGAATATTTTTATATTTTTTTTTAACAAATGAGTTCAATCATCTTAAATATTTTGACCAAATTGAGATTTTCAGAAACTGAAAGACAAATAGAAGAGTCAACAAGAACAAAAAATTAACCAACAACAGAGATTCTATTTAACAAGATAGGGCCATTCAATACCAGCAGTAAGAACACATTTTGAGAGGGAGAAGACTTAGGTAAATACATGTCAAATTGCCTTTGACTTAAATCGAGCAGAACAAAACCAAACAATATAGTCATCAGAACGTGCACCTGAGACATGCCACTTTCATAATTATGATCTGATTATTTTGAAACAGCAAAAATGCTATTATCTATCTTTGAATAGCCACATTTCCTAAATTACACATCATTTATATATTCATATATTCATCCGTCCATCTATCAGATATTTATTGAGCACTTACTTTGTGTCAGACACTCAATCTGTGAGTGTTACAGATATGAACCTGAACAAAAGAGGCAAAACCCATTCCCTGATGAAGTTTTTTACTGCAGCAGAGTACAATTACAACAGAAACTAACTTTGAAAAGATTATTTTAGATAAGCATAAATGCTGTAAAACAATGAACAGGGTGATGTGATGGAGTGGATGGAGGTGAGTTAGTTTAGCCTGGATGGTCAGGGAAGATCTTTCCAAAAAAAAGTGTGTGTCGCAGGGCTTCTGATATGTGGATGTACAGGTGAATCACCTGGGGATCTTGTTGAAATGCAGATTCTGATCCAAAGGTCTGATGTAGAACCTGAGATTCTGCATTTTCAGTGAGCTCCCAGGTAATACCGATATGTGAGGCTCTCAGACCATTCTTTGAATAGTAAGGACTTTAAATAAGAGATGGGAATGGTACAAAGAATGGAGGCATGAGCTTCCTGTTTCAAGGACAATCATGTGTAGGAGTTTGGGGAAGCAGCTGAGACAAGCCCATCGTTCTATCCACCTCATTTCCAATTTTTCTCATTTGTTTCATAGGTGGCCCTAGGGCATGGTAGAAAGATAAAAGCTCCAAGACCAGACACTTCTGGGCTTTAATCCTGTCTCCACCTCTTTATAGCATTGAGGCTTTGGACAGTTCAGTTACTTTCTCTAAGTCTCACTCTTCTACATTGTAGGATCTTTGGATAGTATGTCTAACATATATAAAATAATCAACAAATGATAGCTTGATAACACTCTAGATTGGCTGACCCAACTTCACTTCTAAACCCTTTCTCTTTTACGTATTTCCATTTTAGAGGTATAAAATCTTAAAAAAAAAACTAAAATCCTTGGTTTCTCAGCCTTCTTGGAAGCTAGAGATGGCCATGGCCATCATGGCAGAGTTATGTTCAATAACATGGTGATGGAAATCCTTGGCAGGAGAGAGAGGTAGGGGGAAGGACATTCTTCCTACAAATGAGGGCAAAGACTCTTGCCCTTCATTTCTCATTCTTCTTATGTCTGCACCACAACAATGGGTTCTAAAGGTGCGGCATGTGTCTTACAACCATGGGGTGACAAGTATGATAATGAAAAACAGGACATTAAGGACAACAGAGCATAAAGGCCAAAAGAACCTGAGTATTCACCAGTATTATGGGATCACTGCTCCAACCATGAGCTGCTCTGTTCCAGGCTTTTTAAAATAGGAGAAAAGTAAGCCCTTACTATTTAAGCTTGTGTTAGTTGGGCTTTCAGGTCTTATAGCTAAATGCAATGCATGTCTAGTTGTTTAGCCCGCCTATTTATTATTCTTATTTCTTCTGAAGCCATTTAGTAACAGGTAAAGGCAGATGCAATACAAAACTCTGTCAGTGTATTTAACAATGCCAACCTGCTGCTGCTTGCCAAAAGTCAGACTACCAACAAACGTCATTGCGTTTGAATCCTGATTTGTATTACCACTAAAGATAATGTGAAAGCTTCACACAACAACTCCTAAATTCTCAAGACAAATTTAAAAAGAGCCCACTCTTCAGAACTTGTAATTGAAATCCCCACATTCTGTGATAACTGATGGTGGTATTGTCCCATAATGAATAACCCAGTGTCAACCATCATTTCAAAGCAAATCTGGGACACTCTACAAGAAATAAACAAAAATAACTGCATTGGGCCCTGTATCTGAAAAAACAAGGCACATATTACACTCAACTGGTTTGAATGGAAAGCCAAATTGACATAATGAATAAACTGCTATGAAAAAAGTTTGGAAAATTAAGACACGTGCAACTCAGTGCAGAGGAAAGGAAGCTAAAAGAAGTTAACCACTGTCACATAGGTGAAGGTTTCTGAATGAAATTAGTTAATGAGCAAGTATTTACTCAGTTTCTATTATGTTTAAGGTACTGCAGAAAATGCAAAGGCACGTGAAGTAGTATGCCGACTTCAAGGCCCACAATGATTTGGGAAAGACACGATAACGGAAGTTTGACACAACAAAAGAAAAGTTAGAAGGGGCAACAAGTAGCAAGTCACAGGGCAATCTACGGGAAGGATGCTTCCTATCAGCTAAGGCGGTTTGGTAAACCTAACCATAAAGAAAAGAAGTGGGATTTTCATGATGAATAAGGGTGAAAAAGATTCTCCAAGTGAAGGGAAATTTGAAGACCCCAGTAAGGAGAAGGAAGAGTGTGAACTTTACAGGCTGAGAGTGACTGGACCAGCTTGACTTGTCCGGACACTTCAGTGAAGTTAGGAGGTGACATGGTGTAAGAAAGTGGATCATGGGGAGTTTTATAAAATGCTTTTTAAATAATTTGAACTTAAAACCTGCTTACACGAGCTGAGAGCATTTGAAGAAGTGCTTCAATTGTGTCTTCTTAATTTTAATAGTGTAATGGCCCAAAATGTTGGAAAATCAGTAAAATTTCTATTATAAAAACTCTTGTTTTCACTCCCAGTACACCTTTGAAACTGCTTTATAGCAGCAGTTTAGTAGTCTTTCAATTATATTAATAAAATTCAGTGGGCACATCACTGTCTCTATAACTTTCGGCTTTGTTTTTCTCTGATGCCTCACCATTATTTCTCTGTACGCGTTACTGGTATTTTCCTCCCGGTTCCTCAAATGTTAGTATAATCTAGGGTCCCATCCTTGGCTGACTTCTGTCTTCCTGGTAAAGCAGGAGGATCACTTGAGCCCAGGAGCTGAAGGTTGTAGCGAGCTATGATCAGGTTACTGCACTCTAGTCCGGGTGGCAGAACAAGACTCTGTCTCTAAAAAAAGAATCTCATCCATGGCCATTTCTTGCATCACCTCACCATCAATATGCAAATGGCTTTCAAATCTATGTCTCAGCCTCAACATATAACTCCCTCTTGATCACCGAACTCACATGTCTATTTGTCTATAGGACATACATAGACACCTCGAACATTATACCCAATACTGAATTCATTAATGTTCTTCTTTGAAGCTTGTTTCTCTTCTGCATTCACTAGCTGATTTAGAGTCATCGTAATCACATTTGCTAGAGATGCTATCTGTGGGCTCCACATCCACAGATTCAACCAACTGTGGATCAAAAATATTCAGAAAAGGCCAGGCACAGTGGCTCACACTTGTAATCCTAGCACTCTGGGAGGCTGAGGTGAGAGGATTGCTTGAGGTCAGGAGTTCGAGACTAGCCTGAGCAAGAGTGAGACCCCAGTCTCTACTGTATATGAAAGAAATTAGCCAAACAACTAAAAATAGAAAAAATTAGCCAAGCATGGTGGTGCGTGCCTGTAGTCCCAGCTACCTGGGAGGCTGAGGCAGGAGAATTGCTTGAGCCCAGGAGTTTGAGGTTGCTGTGAGCTAGGCTGATGCCACGGCACTCTAGCCTAGGCAAGAGAGTGAGACTCTGTATCAAAAAAAAAAAAAAAAATTGGAAAAAACAGTGGATGTATTAAACATGTACAGACTTTCTTCCTTGTCATTATTCCCTAAACAATACAACAACTATTTACATATTATTTACCATGAATTAGGTATTATAAGTAATCAAGAGATGATTTAAAGTATAGGGGAGGGTGTGCATAGGTTATATGAAAATACTGTGCCATTGTATATAAGAGACTTAAGCATCAGTGGATTTTGTTATCCTCAGGATGTCCTGAAACCAATCCCTCCTTGGATACCAAATGGATAGTTGTACCTCAAACTGAGTGGCCTAAACAACAGAAATTTATTTTCCTATAGTTCTGGAGGCTGAAAGTTGAAGATCAAAGTTGATCTGGCAGGAATGGTTTCCTGAGGGCTCCCCCTGGCTTTCAGGTACTCATTCACACAGTCGGTAGTCTGTGCATTCATGCCCTGGATGTCTCTTTGTATACCCTAATCTCCTCTTCTTATAAGGACACCAGTCAAACTGGATTAGGGCCCATCCGAACAACTGGATTTTAACCCAATTAATGCTTCAAAACCCAATTTCCGAACACAGTCACACTCTGAGGTACTGGAGGCTAAGGCTTCAACATATGAATTTGGGGGAGGCACGATTGAGTTCATAAAAGCCCTTACACCAGAAACCGGGAATTCAGAAAGACCTTCTTTTCCTTCATCTCCCATTGTCAAGGTGGACCCATTTTAACTTTGAAATATATCTCCACATCTCCATGCCACCTAAACTCCCCAGAATGACATAATAAAATCTTTAAGATTTAAGCTTTGCCTTCCTATGTAGGTTTGAACTTCAACTCAATGACTTTTATGCTTTTCTTCTGAACAGGTCAACTACTTGCTACTCCATCACCTGAAATCAACAACGCTTCCTTTCAGTGCACACACAAGTCACCTTTCAAGATTTGTTTCAAGATTATTTTCCCTGTGAAGTTCTCCCTGACTCTGCTCCGACTCTCACCGGCCCACCCGGTCTCATTCCCTTGTCTGGGAAGAGTCCCTCCTTTCTGTCATTCTATTATCACTGAACACACTGTCTCACAAATACTGGATCCATGTTCTCCCTACAACTATGAGCATTTTGGGGAGGGCAGGTGAGGAGGAAAAAAAGGATGTAGGCTTTGGAGTTTGATTGGATGAGTGTAAATCCTAGTATTAACATTTTTTACTATGTCAACTTTGTCAAGTTATTTCCTTGTTAAATGGGAATAGGAATAATACCTATTTCATAGGGTTATAACAAGCGGAAAATAAAGTAACCCATGTGAAGCACTTAGCATGAAGCAGAGACTCAATAAAAGCTCAGTATTCTTATAAAACATATAGAATATAAGAATAATGATAATTGTCTTCTATGGAGCGTATTCTGCATGCTGTGTGCTATGTGATTTGCATATATTATCTCTTATATACCTATAACAAATGTAGGAGATATGTATGATTGCCTCATTTTATAGATGAAGAAACTCAGTTTCAGAGAAGGTAAGTAGCTTGTTGAAGGCCCAACAGCCAACATGTGGTGGAACCAGGATTTAAGCTGAGACTTAGATGTTCCAAAGCATACTGTCTCCATTTTGACATCTCCAAAGGCTGACTCAATACTGAAGGCAGAGTGAGTGCTCAATACATATTTGTTGAATTACTTAATCCATTATTAATGCACTTTTAAAGTTATATTAAATATACTTTTTAATACTAATTTAATTTAATTTAAGTTAATTAAAAAAATTAGAGGCTCCCTACAATCACCTAGTTTAGAAGCCCTTGCTTTTCAGCCCTGATGATATTTTTGCTAATTCTTCCCTATCTTTGAAGACCTGTTGTCCAGAAAGACTTTGTCTATCCTGACTACTTGTATTAAGTAGCCATTATTTTTTTCTGTAAAAAAAAAAAAGAAAAGAAAAAAAGACATTTAATTGCCAGCCAAATCTGATCAACAAGAAAAGAATCTGAGTTGTCCAGCTGAGTGGTATACAGATCTATCTAAATTTTATATCAAAATATTTCTTATTGATAGGAAAGCATGTAAACAGGGTCATATAGGAAAAGACACAAACAATGTCTCAGATGAAATTCACTTAGTAAGTGACGCTAGACATGGACATAGAAGTTAGTGGTGTACACACTATTTTTGGAATAAAAGTAAAAAGTAAAATATATGTCAAACAAAAGGAGGATATGTCCAAAGGTGGTAAAAAATCATCAGATTTCTGCTAAAGTCTCTCTCTCTCTCTCTCAGATGCACACACACACACACACACACACACACACATACACACACATGCATATACGCACACATTCATACACATACCCATACATCAGATCATCAGTTGAAAGCTATTGCTTATACAAATAGCACTTTGCATTTTGTGTTCATCTTCCACCAATGCTGCTCATTGATAAAAAGTCTACAATGTATCCAATATCTTGTTTGCTTTTTCTATAATGTATGTTTTTTCTCATTTCAAATAAAACCCAAAACAACATAGAAATTAATGATTAAAGCATTTTTTTAAAATAGAAATACACACTTTGTATCTCTTAAATGAAGTCCATCATATGAGTCTCAGTAGGGAATTAATTTAATTAACACAAACCTTATTTATAGAACTTAGATGAATTTCAGGGATACATTTGTACAAAATGCAATAACAGGTCAAGTCAGCCCACGTGCTCATTTAGAGTTTTCCAGTGCCATGAAATAAAACTGCTCCAGTTACACAGTGACATTTTAATAATTTTCAAATACTCATCTTGAAGTTCTAAAAATACCATATGTTAAGGCACCATATGTGCCTTTCCTGAAAGACATGCTATCAATCGGTAAATTTTTAGGTGTTTTTCTCCATTGAGTACAGGTAAAAAAAAAAAAGAGAGAAATATTTATCTATTTTTATGATCATTTTACAACCATGCTAACTTAAAATAGTTATTTTGTCTCTCTAAAAATATGATATACTTTTGTGGGACATTTATAATAAGGTAGCAATAGAAAACTGTTCATGAGTGTTCAGTATAAATTGGAAATAATACTTAATTTCATATGAGATAATAATCATTTGAGGAACAAAGTCATAAAACTATAAAAAGATCTAGGGACTTATTAGTAAATATTTCAAATTTTTTACATCATATTTTGCACAATATAATTAATGTTAAGTGTTTTGCTGATATTTTTTCTTTAAACCTTGCAAGAGATAGTCTTTATATTGCATGTATTCCCTAAACAAAATGGGACTATTATTGAGTACAGTTTAATATATTTATTTAAGTATAAATATAAAACTTCTTTTTAAGATACAACTGTGGATTAGTATAATTATTACTGGTTGCTCAGTGTTCAAATGCATGCCCTTTGCTCCCAAATGGCAGATGCAATCTTTCAAGTGCAAGCAGTTCTGCTAGCGTAACATGCCTGGCCTTTCTCTGTTCCTTTACTCAGTTCTTTCCAGAGAAGGAGGAGGAATTTAATCTGATTGAGTTTGGAAGGAGATATGGGCCTGTACAGGGTAGTACCCTGTTCTGCTCTGAACCTCTAGGCTTAAGTTCCACAGTGGAGGCTCTGCCCGGGCCCCAGCTCAGCTTTGTGACTGAGGGGCAAGTTTACCTAAATCTGGAGCTCACTAAGAGGAAGCCCTCTTGTCTGAAAAGATATTTTATTTTCTTCTTTGTTAGTGTTATCAGAAATAAAGATGATATTTTGGTTTCCGATCTACCTCACTCATTTTTCTTTCTCAATTGTTTCAGAACTGGGGTGGCAAAAAACGAGCGTTTTTGCTGTGCTCCTTCAACCCATGAACGAGTAGATATATTTTATTCCTTTTATCCACTGCAGTGCACCAAGATGGGGATTTCTCCCCTATCAAAAGACATGAGGAACATAAGACAAAGTCATTTAAATAATTTGTATTAATATAAAACCATTAGGCACGGTACTTATATTCAAGGCAAGTCAATTAAAGGTAATTAAACTACCCCCTTTGAAGCAAAAAAAAAAAAGCCATACATTTCTTTCTAAGGATAGTTTACATTTCTATTTATCCACATATATATGTAGGGGGACATAATATGCATGCTTACCTTTTGTATTCCTGTATTCCAAAGAAAATATTAAAATAAAAAACTGTACACGATGATTTTCACACTTACCTCTGTGGAACTTACTTACACTGGACAGCTATTCCACTTGCTCTAATAGTCAAGTAACACTACTTGTAAGACTGCTCTTCCCTTGTATATGAAAATTATGTCACAGTATTTAGGCATGCAAACATGCAGGAAAATAGTCATGCATTTGCCAAGATTTCAAATGATATAAGTAGGAGCACCAAACTACGATAGTTGTTCATTTGGGTTGTTGTTTCGAGAGACATAATGTATTTAAAACACACAGGTTTTTAAAAAGAGTTGGAATAAAAGAGTCCATTGCTAAAAAGACAAAGCTATTGAAATGTCAAGTAGCTGGTTCTAATGAAGAACTTGCTAATAAAAAAAAAATTCATACAGGAACAATCGCTTTTTCTCTGGTTACTAGAATATCTAATCCTACATCTGTTTAAAATAAATAATATCAGCATTTTTTCAGCGTTAATTTTTGTTGGGTTACATAAAATGCAGGGAATTTTTTAATAACCTATAAACAGAAGATACAAGGTAAACAACACAAATTCTTAGAAAGACTTCTAAAAAAATAATTGAAAAGCTTGTTGGTTGTCTTTAAAACAAAGTATTATACTGTTATATACTATAAAGTACAGGATACACATTTGTTTGCATATTCTATTCTGACAACCACTAAGCTAGAATTCTTAATTTTATACATAAAATGAAATTTTGCACTTTTAAGTTTTGAGCTATAGTACTTTAGATGAAACTGAGAGATGTATTTTTAATCACAAAGTTTTAACTTCATTTATTCTATCAATTTTTGCCTAATAAGACAAGGTGGTATGAATCTTCATATTGTGATAAATTGTTTTCTCATCCTCATCCTATTTGCATAGGAATATGAACTTGTGGTTCCTGTCAAATGAGTCTTTATTACAAAGATGAGAATGTAAATGCATGTGAGTCTCTGTGATTTTGGAACATGCACCAAATATTGGCTGCTAACAGCTATGAATATTTATCAGTTGCTGTTATTAAAAAGATACTTTCTTTTCTCCCAGAGATTTTGAGTAAACGATTTCAAAATGTAACCCCATCTGTCAATGTTTTCTGAAAACAGTACAAACCTTCTTTTTTGTCTTCTGGAGTAATCTTCACTTTTGTATCTGTTATATCCTTGAATGAGGCCAGAAAAAGTACCACATCTCCTTTCTCATTCTTTATGGGAACAATATCCAATAGGCACCAAAATGGGGACCCTGGAACCATAATAAAAATACAAATCAACTATTGCCTTGTATTTTTTCTATGAAAATCTCAATTAATAAAAACAAGGCCCTCACTGTTTTTGTTCTATCCCACAACACCCCCATCTTAAAAATGTCAGTTTCCAGATTCCATAAATATCCATCCTATATGCATATCTCTTCATTCCCAAATGAAATACTTTCTCTGAAAATAAGGCAGTATTTTAAACAAAAACACTAGTCTATACTGAGACATTTCTGCTTACATCACTTAAATTGTATTTCGTTTTTGAACTTGCTGATGTTGAATCAGTCCACTTTATGAGGCTGCCCTTTCCCACCTACCCCCTGCACACACTGGTTATTAAATAAAGACTTTTGTTTGGCATGAGTTTGTTAGAGGTTTATTTAGTCAATTTAAAAATCAAAGATCACCTACAAGAATGCTAAAATAGAAATGATGGAAAATACCAAGTTTAGGGGAGGACAAACAGCTACTTGAACTCTCATACATTGCTAGCTGCTTGCAAATTAATATGTCTATTTTAAAAACTGTTTTGCAGTATTGAGATTTATTCTCACAATACAACATTATACATCCATGTGAATGAGGGATTTGCCATTGTTTGCAGCCAAATAGATGAATATCACTAACATAATGCTGAGGAAAAGTAGCCAAACACAAACGGGTAGAATGCAATAGGAATTCATTTACATGAAGTACCAAAACAGGCAAAACTAATCTATGGTGTTACAAGTCAAGTTATTGGTTATCTTTGGAGAGATAGTAACCAGAGAGGCATTCAGGTCAGGGAGTTTGTGGGGTATAGGCCTAATTTTGTTTCATGTTCTTTATAATGTTAACGTAGGAGTATTCAGCTTTTGAAAACCAATGTATTTTTTAGCATGTATGTCACATTTCAAAAACATTTGAAAAGCAATAATCAAATTCAATAAAGGAGCCATGAAGAATTTCATCAAGACTCAAGTTCAAAATATAGTAGCCACAGGATCTTGTCTAAGGCTTATATTTAATATTTTTATATATTTAAAAATAAATATTAATATTTCTAAAATATGTAAAAATTCTTGCATTATATTTCCTACTAAAAGGCATTCTGGAAAGAAATATTTGACATTTATGGAAAAGTTTCTGTTGCTTAAAAACTAAACTATTAATCTATTTACACATGATTTTCCTTCATTTCCTTTTAGTGGATAGAGAAGACTTACTTCAGTGCTGTGAATTTCCATCTTATTTGGTAGTTGATTTCAAAGTCAGGGCATAAGACAAAAATATAAGAGAGTCGGAAATATCCTTGCTATTTTGACTTATTTTGTATGTACTGTACCAATGTAATACCAGTCAGGTTCAGTGCAAGATGCTTTACATGTAGCTCACTAATCCTTCCCTTCTCTGCTCTCCCAAATCTCTCTACCAAGCCCATCATACTAGATCTCTAACATCTTCAATCTAACATGACTGTAATAATTCAAGGCTATTTCCCAGGGTGTGGCTCTTCCTCTCTTACCTATGGGAGCAAAGATGATCAACTTTTTCAGTCAAGAACAATTCAGGCCCAGTGCAATAAATTTCTCTTAGCGTTAAGGTGGGAGGCAAGTCCCTTAGCCTCAAATTGAGAGATGTGAATGATTTTTAAGAGCAGAGTTAGAGGGCAGAAACTTTGTGTGAATTTTAACTCCTTCTGTATATAGCAGCAGTAATTACCATGTGGGCTGGGGAGTGACAAAACAGATGAGGCTTGCCAGGATTTAAGTTAATAACACCTTTAATTTCCATGGATAAATACAATTGTGGAGAGAAAATAGGGTTTATGCCTTATATGGTAAGATTTACTTTTGGAATTGAATAAATAGTTATACAAAAGCTTAAATCTGGTGGAATGTCCCTTGTCTCCATGTGGTATTTTATTTTTCTTGATTGGAAAACAAGGGTGCAGGAGAAATTGACTTGCTAATATTCCTAATTGTAAGAGGACTCATATGCCTTCCATATACCACCAAAAGATTATGTTTGGCAACAGACACAAACTAACAATAAGGTTTCCAGTATGAGTTCTTGGTTTAATAACTTAATACAAGGAGGTACAGATAAAAGGAAAATTGAATTGTAAATGGTCCCATTCTCTTTAATGACTGTGCTGTCATGGTGGGAAATAATCACATTGTTCAATGTAATACAATAGGTCAAAGTAAGATATGGACACTCTGCATGATCTCATATTTTTTTATAACAAGCAGGATATTGAATAAATTTGTAATGATATATATATGTGATCTTTACTTTTTGACATTATGAAAATAATAACATCCTGTGTATTAACAGTATCAATGTCACGTGAGCTAAACATTTTCAAGTGCTCCTTATATTTCACATGAAGTATGATGAGTCTTGTTCTCTACAACCACCGTTTCAGTGCCACTTGCTTAATGATATAATGACAAGTTTGCCAGTTTTCAAAAATTAGTCCAGGGATTATATATTGGAGTGCAGGAGGGGGAAGGGCTGCAGGTGAATAGAGAAAGCTACTGTGAGTCGTGGCTGGGTGAGAGGACACTCCCTGTAGCAGGAAGAGTGGGGCAGTGATGGGAGTCCTAGTGAACTGGCCACCACGTTCTTTGTTGCCTCTCCTCTCTGTCATATTTGCTACTGCTTTGATCTGGCTTCAGTCATCCCTCACCCACTCTTCCAAAGTATTCCTCCTGCCTCTAGTCTTCCTCCCATGCTGATTCCAATAAACTTTGAAAATGAAAGGTCCTGATTAAAATCACTTGATCGCTTTTCACTGATGGCTCAAATCAGTGTAACATTCCAGACTCTGATGCGGAAGGTCTATTTTCAAGGGAGTGGAGAGGAGTATGATGGGTAGCATAAGGAAGTGAATTAAAAGGAGTTTCATATTAAAAAGGAGGGGGACGTTCCCTGGAGTATCCAGAGCTGTATGGGAGACAAGACTCTATGGCATTCTCGTCGGCACTTCTTCATGTTTGTACTGTACTAAAGAGATGAAAGTACTGGTTCTTCAGCGAAATATCAGGTAAATCCTTCACCTTATCTGGGGACCATCAGTGCAGTTGATACAGGTTGTAAGCCTTTGCTGAGTCTTCATCGAATTTGCCTTGAGTGGACACCCTCCACCAAATACTCCAGAATACTAGTGAACCAAAGTAAAGGACATTGGAACCCTTATACTCTGTGTAACAAGGGAGGGCAGGGTTGGGTAGACAGCAGATGAACTGAACTAGCTAGAGAACTCCCTGAACTGGGCAGTGGCCAAGAACATCCTTCATTTCAATGTTTGATGAAAAATGAGGAGTTCATAAAACAACGTATTTTAAATTTATTTCTGTGTTTAAAAAAAGACTGACAGAATATACATAAAATATTAATAGTGGTGGATTGTGGAATTATAGTTCATTCTTCTTTTCTTCTGAGGATCTTTATTTTCAGTTTCTGTAGAATAAAGAAGGAATATATAGTGGGATTCTGGCAACTAGAGATTTGGATAAGAGATGTAAGGAGTTCAAGACTGGAACAATAAGAGTGATGAAATCATATTTCTGAGGAGATCATTTTTTACATATTCTCTATGATTTGAAAGACAAGTTCAAACAGATAATTCCATTTCAAACTTTGAGACAAGTTCTACGTTAGGTGAGGATACCTGATGGGAGAGAGAGAAAAAAGAGAGAGAAGAAGAAAGGAAGGAAGGGAGGGAAGGAGGGAAGAAAGAAAAATCAAGTGATACTTAACTGATTTGAATGTGCCAAGTATTTTTTTTTTCACTTTTCATTTTGCTCCAAGTTCCCTTTCTCCTTAAATACAAATATTTTATTCCTCTCCCAAGAGTATGTATAGCCATCTCTCAGAAATCTCTAATAATTAGGAACAAGAGCAAGCTGGGAACGTGAGATTCAAAAAATATCCCCAAGACATGATTTAGTCAATAATTTCAACAACCTTGCTCAACAGATTTACTGGATTGTTGACCAGTAGAGGTATTATTTGCTTTCAGAAAAACAAATTGGTTCAGGTGATAAATATAAATAATTCTTGTCTACAGTTGGGAGAGGTTTAGAGAAGGAACCAGGACAACTGAGTATAGTTTAATGAGAGATAGAAAGAGTTCCTGAAAATGCACTGCACACAGCAAGGACTCAGTGATAGTTGTCTTATTAAGCACCTATTACATGCTAGACACTGTGCCAGACGCCTTGCATGTATTATATCTAAATTTCTCACTGATCAACCCGATCAACATTTTACCACACTGAATTATATTTTTAAATTGTGGAAATTGAGATTTGTGGTATTTTCTTCAGGGTCACACAGGTAATAAATGTGAAGGACTGAAATTTAAATACAAGTCTGAATTTGATTTTCTAAATTTGCTTTACTATAATATTCTGGGAATGATCCTATTCTATGAACGTTTTAGAAATTGAATTTCACTTTGATTTAGTTCTCCTTTCTACACATGCTATAGGATATGACAATACATATGCTTTTTAAAATATTGTATTATAAGAGGGAAAAAAGGAAATAAAGCCTTTGGAAAATGAGTAAATTTCACTCTGAATCCCAGAATAAGAATAGAATCTCTATATGAAATAAGATTCAGCTATTTTAGTTTAAGATTGGATACATCCTTCATTAAGTTGCATGTGACATTAACTCTTAAATTTGATTGAGTTTCCAGTGAGATGCTGGGATCAGAAAACCACTACTGATAATGTTTTTGGTACCCAGTTTGAGAAAAAGGGACTGTATTGACACAAGCTTCATGATTACAGTTTCTGAGTGTAGTTATCTAAGTTGTTAGCATATGTAGCACCACATTCTGACCTCATTCACAAAGCCTTTGCCTGACCTCACCTCTGGGCATGGTTTCTGCTTCTTGCTCTCCTAGGAAGCTTCAGAAATGGTGATCTGTATACCATGACAGTTGTATGTAGGACACATAGCAACACCCCTGGACTCGTCTCTTCTAAGACTGGAAATAACAAAGAGAACTGAGCCTCAATAAATGTCTGAACCATGGCTCTGTCATTTCAATGATCCTTTGAGGAAAAGAAGGCCAGACGTGATGGACAATTATTAGTGAGCAGAAAAATGTATAATCTGACTGGTTTGATTTCATGATTGCTACTTGTAAGTCACTTCTTTCCAACAACAGGGCACTGAAGCAAATTCCCTCCCTTGATACTTGACTTTAAGAAAAGCAATTTAAAATTTCTTCAAAATTGCAGTTGCTCAGTGCAAAAGGACTTGTTTTAAATGAGAATTTGAGGATTAAGTTAATCCTCTCTAATTGCACAAGGCTTTAGTTGGAGGAATCTGTGGTCTTTGCAGGGCAATGAGAACAACTCTAGGTGCTAATAAGCATAATGGTTACAAGGATCTGGGATTTTGGGATTATCTAGTTAAGGATCCAAAAGAAAATATTTGGAGATTACATTGCAAACAATTGTACATAAAGTTATTCATTCGTTCAGCAGATATTTATTGAGTGCCCGCAATGGCAGGCACTGTGGCACTGTTGTAAGTGTTTGGATACATCAGTGAACAAAAGAGAATAGATCTCTGTCTTATCCCTGAAAGAAGTTATAATCTGATTTAGAGAGAAAAACAATAAGATATAAATGTGACATATAAGTAAATTATGTAGTTTATTAGAAGGTCTTAAATGCTATAGCAAAAAGAAAAAGGAGAGGAGGGTATGGGGAGATGTGTTAGAGCATGTGGGAGAAGAGGGAGCAGGACTGTAGCATGACATTCTTGAGGAATTATTCATGAAAGTGCTATGTAATATTGCTTTGGAATATTAATGAACTATCCATGTGTTATTCCAGGTCCTCTCAGAAGCAAACTACAAGGATATGGTGATGCACATTTGAGGTAAAGTGAAGGAGAGAAGGAAGGAAGAAAAACTGGATGTAAGAGAGTGTCTTAGATTGCAGTGCAGTTCTAAAAAGTTCAGTAAGGCCATCAGGGATTCATCTAGCTAAGTTCCCCATCAGAGCAGCTCACATCTCCCAGGGGCAGGCTTGACTTAGAATCCCTGCCTCACTCCATCATTGTCTGGGAGAAGCCCATGGGAAGTTTGTCTTTTGTGCCAACCCAGTGATATATCTCAGAGCACAGCAGTCGGGGCCACCACCCAATTACTCTCCTGTAATCAGAGATATGAGAGGCCATTCTCATGGTTGCCACAGTTAGTATAGTTGATGCTCATATTTTTAGCAGAAGAGCATCCATGCTTCCTTCTTCTTGTCATTGTACCTTCAAATTCCTTTGGGAACCAAACCTCCTCTCTGCATGCAACCTTGGTAGAACCATCAAACTGGTGCTCTGACAAACCCTCACTGGAGAAATGGGCCAATTTTCTATACCAGGTCAATCAGTCTTTTTCTTTTGGTAATTTTAATCTTGAACAGAGGGATTCATGGTCAAAATTGGAGGCATTAGGTTCATTCAACAATAAAGGCAGGAAAAATCCTTACAGTTATTCCTGCTACCCAGACCTTACAGAACACTACTGCTTCTTGCCTCTTTCAAGGCCAGGATGCTCATTACTTTCTTTGATTCTATACGTTACACCATATATTTTTAATAGATTATTATTTTTGCTGAAGATAATCAGAACCGATTCATGCTGCTTACAAAGAACCTTAATTACAAAATGATCTCTTTAGGAAAAAAAAGGTCAAGATGTATAGAAAGATTACAGGGCTTAGATGACATTGCGTGTGATCAAGTTCCAGATTCTCCATTTCCTTGCTGAGTATTCTCAGGTATAATTTTTGCGCCTGTTTGCACGACATATGCACACAGGATATATAAGTACTTCTCATGATTAAGAGTTTTGAAGAGGCCAGTGTTAAGAGCTTTGAAATATTTTATACATCTAGAATGGATAATATACATGTACATGTATAAATGTACATTTTTGTGGTTAATTCTTTATCCATGAAAACAGTCACAACTGTGGCTCAGTATTGATATTTGTTAAAGTTAGGTGTTGGTATAAAGTCGATATTTGTTCTAATAACCACTGTTTTTTGTATATGTATGAAACATTTCATGATTTTTTTTTTAATCAAGGAAACATGAGACAGAATCCAAGAAAGTGGACCACCAGCCACAGCATCTCAGTAAGAAGAAGTTTTAGATAAAAGAGAAAAAACGAACAAACAGACAAATATAGATCAGATGTGGGTCTGAAGGAAGGGTGCCAGAACTTTCAGGAGACTCTACAGGAAGAAGTTGCAAAGCAGAACTGGAAGAAGAAAGGTTCGGCAGAGACCAACCCTTGAGGGGCTTGGAGACCAGCAAGAAGGGTAAGTGGAGCATTTTGTTTCTCCCTTCCTTGCATCACTGACCATTGGTGGGCTCCCAAGCTGCTAGAGAGAACTTCTACCCACAGGAGCCCAGAAACTGCTGCTCCAGTGAGCTGGGAACTGCTTGTGGATGGGGAACCAGGCTCCTAGCTTCCCCTGGAGTGTTTTCCTGCCCCACAGACTCAAGCCCAGATAGCAGGTGCTATATTGCTTCTCTACCCACTGTGCACCCTTGTCCTCCCCAGGGGACTTCAACTCCTCAGATTTCATCTTGCTCATTCCACACAGACATTTCCCAACTCTGTCCAAGACTGCAGGAGCCACAGGGGTCCAGTGGGTTTCAGGAGACTCCAGAGCCTGATCATTCTGGGTGGACTGCCTCCCAGAAAGAGGGATGGACATGACCAGAGTGCTGCCTTTCCTCCATCCAAACTCTTTTTCTACCCTTCCCCTTCCCCACATGCAGCTGCTGAGAGAGACAAGTAAGCGACCACGTGGAGGCTTCCATAGATAGTGGGGCTCAGTCCTTTCCTTTTGGAGTCCTTCTGTAGACTGAGGGGTGTTCACACTGTGAGCTCCCTGCCCACCAGTCCTCCCTGCTACAGCTTCCCTGGGGACCCCATCAGAACAGAACACTCCCTGATGCAAAGGGATATCGAACCTGCTTGGGAACCTGTGGGCAATTCGGGACTAGCACTTCTCCCTGGCATGGTCAGGGATTAATCTTTCTGCACTGGAATGGGCCTGCAGGCCAGATCCCATACCCCCAGGTCTTGATCACATAGCCCAGGGACATGGAGGAGATATTTGTGAATTAGTCTCGGGAGGTGTGGGTGTCCATAGGGGCAGATCAGGGAGAAGAGTTCAGTGTGGGTCCTAGCTGCAGTATGCTCACTGGACACCTCTCCTACAGAAGGGCTACGCTCCCAGCTCAGGCCAGGATGCTGCAGAAGGAACCTCCGGGCCTGCATCAGAGTTGTAGGGCAGCTTGGCTGCTTTGAGGACCTGCCTGCCGGCAAATGCTGGGGTAAAACTGCAGAATATGGGAGGGTGGAGAGGAGTGAGGCCAGCTCCAGACTGCCATATTGCAAGTCTCAGACAGCCCCACCTTCACATGTAGACTTTCTGGTTGAATGGGGCCACTTCGGCCCCTCTCTGGCAGCTTTGCCCAGCTGCTGAATCAGATCCTTTGCCAGTATTTGTGTAGCTTGAAGTAAGGCTCACCCAAAACAGCCCTGCCCAGCCTCACTCTCCCATCTGTTCCTGCTGTGGTGGAGGATAAGGACTCACCTGGAAGTTCAAGGATCCCACTCACCACCTGGGGCATTACAGTGCTTCTCCTGAGGAACTAGAGCAGGTCACAGGACCCCAAAACAACATTGCAGCTTTTTTCTTCCAGCAAGTGCCACCTACTGACAGGGAGGTCAATTTGCATAGCCTTTTACTGCATTTACTGACTTAAACAGAATTCTAGAAAAAATGGACCTAACAGACATTTACAGAACATATTACTCCCAAACTACTTAATATTAATTCTTCTCACCAGCTCACAGAATATTCTCTAAGATTGATCGTACTCTAGGACACAAAATATGCCTCAACAAATGTAAAAAAAATAGAAATTATATCATGTATCTTCTCAGACCACAGTGGAATGAAATTAGAAATCATTTCAACAGAAACACTCAATTCTACACAAGGACATGGAAATTAAGCAACCTATTGCTGAATGATTCATGAGTCAAGGAAGAAATTCAGATGAAAATCAAGATTCTTCAAATTAAATGAAAAAGGGATATAAGTTATCAAAATCTGTAGGATTCAGCAAAACCATTCCTAAGAGGAAAATTCATAGCCATAAATGACGACATCCAAAAGACTGAAAGATGACAAATCAACAATCTAATGAATCAAGAAATTGAAAAAAGGAAGAACAAACCAATCTCAAACCAGGCAGGAAAAAAGAAATAACTAAGGTCAGAGGAGAGCTATATGAAATCAATAACAAAAAAAATTATACAGAAGATTAATGAAAAAAAAAGTTGATTCTTTGAAAAGGTAAACAAAATCAACAGGCCTCTTGCTAGATTAACCAGAAACAGAAAAGAATGGACTCTAATAAGCTCAATCAGAAATGAAAAAGGAGATATTACAAGTGATATCACAGAAATACAAAATATCATCTCTGGATACTATAATAATCTCTATGCACATAAACTTGAAATCGTTTAGGAAATAGACAAATTCTTGGAAACACACAACCCCCCTAGGCTCAATCAGGAAGAACTAGAATTCCTAAACAGACCAATATCAAGTAATGAAATTGAAGCAATAATTAAAAAACCATCAAAAAAAAAGTCATGGATCAGATGGTTTCACACCCAAATTTTACCAGACCTACAAAGAAGAACTAGTACCTATACTGTAGAAATTATTCCATAAAATCAAAAAGGAAGGAATCCTCCCCAATTTGTTCTACAAAGTTGATATCATCTTGATACCAAAGCCAGGAAAAAATATAATAACAACAATGAAAGCTAGAGACCAATATTCCTTATGAATATAGATGCAATAATTCTCAATAAAAATTCTCAAATTTTTTGATTTGATGTGAATTTTTTTGATGTGAAAATTCAGCTGCACATCAAAAAAATAATCCACTATGACCAGGTGGGCTTCATCTCAGAGATGCAAGGATGAGTCAATGTACACAAATTTATATACGTGACTTACCACATAAATAAAAGCAAAAACAAAGACAGTAGATGCAGAAAAAGCATTTGAAAAAATCCAGCACCCTTTACAATAAAAACTCTTAACATCATAGGCATAGACAGAACATAACTCAATATCATAAAAGCCATATACAACAAATCCATAGCCAACATCATACTGAATGGGGAAAAGTTGAGAGCATGCCCCTTTAGAACTGGAACAGACAAAGTTGCCTACTGTCATCACTTCTATTCAACATAGTACTGGAACTCCTAGCCAGAGCTATCAGGCAAGTGAAGGAAATCAAGGGTATCCAAATGGGAAAGAAGAGGTCAAACCATTACTCTCTGATGACAATATGATCTTATATCTAGAAAACCTCAAAGATTCTGCCAAGAGACTCCCATTAATAGAACCGATAAATAAATTCAGCAAAGTCTTAGGTTACAAAAGCAATGTACACAAATCAGTAGCATTCTTATATGCAACAACAGTCAAGCTAAGAATCAAATCAAAGACTCAATACCTTTCACAGTAGCATCAAAGAAAATAAAATACTTAGGAATATATTTAACCAAAGAGGTGAAAGACCTCTACAGGGAGAACTATGAAACACTGAGGAAGGAAATTACAGAGGATGTAAACAAATGAAAAAACATATCATGCTCATGGATCAGCAGAATCAACATTGTTAAAATGTCTATACTACCTAAAGTGATTTACAGATTCAATGCAATTTCAATTAAAATATCAACATAATTTTTCACAAATCCAGAAAAAATAACACTACATTTCGTATGGAAACAGAAAAGACCTCACATAGCCGTGGTAACCTTAAGCAAAAAGAACAAATCAGGAGACATCACTTTACTAGACTTCAAGCTATACTACAAGGCTATAGTAACCAAACACCATGGTACTGGCACAAGAACAGAGACATAGACCAATGAATCAGAACAGAGAACTCAGACATAAAACCATCCTTGTATTGCCATCTGATCTTTGAAAAAGCAGACAAAAACATACACTAGGGAAAAGAATCCATATTCAATAAATGGAGCTGGGAAAATTGGATAGCCACATGTAGAAGACTGAAATAGGATCCATACCTCTCACCATTCACAAAAATTAGCTCATGATGGATAACAGATATAAACGTAAGGCATGAAATGATAAGAATTCTGGAAGAAAATGTTGGAAAAACTCTTATAGATATTGGCCTAGGCAAAGAATTTATGAAGAAGACCCAACAGGTAATCCCAGCAATAACAAAAATAAGTAAATGGGACCTGATCAAATTAAAAAGCTTCTGTACAGCCAAGAAAATAATCAATAGAGCAAACAGACAGTCTACAGAATGGGAAGAAATATTTGCATGCTATACATCTGATAAAGGGCTAATAACCAGAATATATAAAGAACTCAAGCAAAATAGCAAGAAAAAAATCAACCAATGCCATAAAAAATGGGCAAAAGGCATGAACAGAAATTTTTCAAAAGAAGAAAGACTAATCGCTAATAAATATATGAAAAAATGCTCAATGTCTCTAATCATCAGGGAAATGCAAATCAAAACCACAATGAGATATCACCAAACTACAATGAAAATGGCTTTTATCAAAAAGTCCTGAAACAACAGATGCTGTCATGGATGCTGAGAGAAAGGAACACTTATACACTGTTGGTGGTACTGCAAACTAGTATAATACAATCTCTATGGAAAGCAGTATGGAGACATCTCAAAGAACTAAAAGTAGACCTACCATTTCATTCAACAATCCCACTATTGGGCATTTACCCAAAGGAAAAAAATTCATTTTATAAAACAGACACTGGCACTAGATTGTTTATTGCAGCACAATTCACAACTGCAAAGATGTAGAATCAACCCAAGTGCCCATCAATACATGAGTGGATTAATAAAATGTGGTATGCATATACATAAAAAATGGAGAACTAATACCTTTTGTAACAATCTGGATGGAACTGGAGACCATTTTTCTAAGTGAAGTATTGCCAAGAATGGAAAAACAAATACCATATGTACCCACTATTAAATTGGAACTAACCAATCAACACTTACATGCACATATGGAAGTAAAATTCAACAGAAATCAAGTAGGTGGGAGGAAGGAAGAGGGTTTGGGTAAATTCACACCTGGCAGGTACAATGCACACTGTCTGGGTGATGGGCCCACTTATAACATTGACTCAAACTGTACAAAGGCAAGACATGTAACCAAAACATTTGTACCCCCACAATATTCTGAAATAATAAAAAATAAATAAAAAAATAAAATAAAATTGTATTTTTTAAAAAAGGAAACACATATCACACATACACTTTGGAAAATGTAAAATTCAGTATTTCTTTGAACATCTAATCTAATATTAAGTTGAAACATACAAAGTCATCTCAGATTGCTAGAGTTAGAAAAAAATCCTAGAAATGATGAAATGGAACTCTTTATTGTAAAGATGAAAATACTGGGTTCAGAGTGGACAAGTAAACTGTCTACAGGTCAAAATATTAATTGTTGGAAGAGTCGGGACTAGATCTCAAATCATATGACTCAGTCTCACGAGCTTTCTTCTAAAACAGTGCATTTCTCCACACAGTAAACATAATTATCAAAGGAATAAATTATCATGGCAGTGAACAATCTAGTTTTGATATCTTAAAAGGAAACAGTATACTATATATGTTATTGATATTATTGATAAAATAAGCTAGGGCATGTAACAAATTCAGCATTGATCAAGTCTTTTTTAAGCAATTGGTTTTAGAATTAGAAACTGTTTTTTAAAAGGTTGGGCAAATAAGGTAAAAGGGATGGAAAGTACAACCTCTGTTAAGAAAGCAGAAATGTCAAGATGAGAATTTGGAAATAAGAAAAAAAGAATTGAAAAGAAATGGTTAAGGATCTCATGACAATTCTCCAGTGTATAAATATATGATTACAGTTTTAGGTGGCAATTTAGCACTTTCCAAGAACATGCAGACAACAAACATACTGAACATTTCTTCCATTGTGCAAACTCAACTCTTAACGAAGACTCGTGAACACTGTGCCAGATTGCCCTGAGTCACAACTTGGCAGGCATGTGAGGCAAAACAGTTACACGTCTTCCTCAACTTACTGCTTCTCTCCTAAAATAGAGCAGACACCTCACCAGAACTTGAGGCCAAACCCTGCTGCCTGGGTAAGCATTGTTGTATCCAGACTGCTGAGGTGAGATATCAGCACTTAGGAGCTTATCCTTGCATTACTCATCAGACACCTGCCCCAAAACAGACATTGTTTTGTGAAAAATAAATTTACTCATAACATTTTCTCACTAGCTCCACGTGATTATAGGCATTTTCCTCCAACAGAAAAATTATATTTCGAGCCTATATGTATAATTAAGACATAAAAATTCAGAATTCTTTTAAACTGTGATGGCATGTAAACGGTGTTGGATATGCAACCTAGCAGATCTGGTTATTCATCTTCACAAGTCAGGCAAACTTTTTCTATAAAGGACCAGATAGTAAATATTTTTAGCTTTACAATTTATGTGGTCTCTGTCTCAACTATTCAACTCTGCTCTTGTAGTGTTAAAACAGTAACAAACAATACCTAAATAAATGAACAAGGCTGTTTTCCAATAAAATTTTATCTACAAAAATAGGCATCCTACTGGATACAGGCCATAATTTTGTCTATCCTTGATGTAGAAGCCTACAGATTATACTATACTAGGAGTTATTTTTTCATTCTTTGGGGATTTTGACCAGACTCTATACTACCAAAGTATTTAAGAATCAGTATTTGTTAGTGCAAGAACCAGACAGTCTTTCTTTTGGTAAGACCTAGACTATGTCATGGTGATGTCTTGTAAAAGAAGATTGCCAAATCAGACAACCCTATTTTCCTAAATAAAGGCTAGTCATTTCCTTTCTCATTTGATAAGGAGAATATACTTAATTATCCTTCACCTGAAAAATAGGCTTGGCTATCAATGACCTAGGGGGATCTCTGACAAGACTTTTACTTCCAAATACATGAATAGAAACTACTTTGGGATTTATGACATTGAGTAGGAGCTTTCTGAGCTGCATCACAAAACAAAATACATGTAAATCAGAAGTCTAAAGAAGTGCAATGGAGATTGTTGTCAAAGAAGTCTACAATAGAATCAGGCCAAAGCAACCAGAAGGTAAAAAATGTGAGAAACTTCCATTCCAGCAAGGTCTTTTATGAATAGAGAAGAACAGGGTACTTTAAAAAATCATTATAGACATTATACACAGTGAAATAACCTTAGGCAATCAGGGACTTTTTTAAAACTCACAGCACATTCTGAGTTTAATGTTTTTTCTTTTAATAGTATCTTTTCTTAGCAGCATTGTTAACAATGCTTTCGATGTTTAGTCCTAGTGTATTTTCAAAACACTAGAAAGAGCACTTTTTAAAAAAAGTAGTGGAACATGATGTTTCAAAAGATAATTTAGTACACTCAAACTTGAGGAATTCTGGGAAAGTAAAGAATTCAACTCAAAATAGCTCTTCTTAGCATGGAGGAAATCTGCTCTTCGGTGTTCACTTGGTTACATTGCCAACTGGTAGAGACGTTCCAAGTAATAAGTTATTTTTTTCATCTGAAGTCATTTTTTATTAATATAATGATACTTCTTACACCCTATCAACGGTGGATCAGCACATGTTTAAAAATACAAAGAAACACAATCACACAAAAAGCAAAATCCACAGCTTAGCCATTCATCCCCTCTAATCCCAAAACATATATCCATACAACCAACAAAGTATTAAAAAGCCAGGTTAGGTGATTTCTTTAGATGCTCATTTTAGAGTCATTCTTGACACTTCCTCCTTTCTCATCCCCCAAAGAAGATCCAAATCCAAACCAAAGAGATCACCAAATCCTGTCAATTCTAGAAGCTAAACCTCTGAAATCAATTTTAAATCCACTCACTGTTCAGTCTTCAAGTCACATTTCAGACTAAGCCAGGGCTTCTCAAGCTTTAGTGTGCATCAGAACCACAGATTGCCAGGCCTCAGCCCAGATTTGATCAGCAGGGCTGAATAGGGCTCAATAAATTGCATTTCTCACAATATCTAGGTGATGCTGATGCTACCGGTCTTCAGAGCACACTGAGTAGCACTTCACTTGTCTGAACGACCATTATCTCTTACATGTATTACTCATATGGCAGCAAAAATGATCTTTGTAAAATGAAATATTCATCATGTGACTTTCCTGCTTGCTACACTTGGACTGTATTTAGCTAACTCCTGATAGCATGAGCATAGTCTACAAAACCCCATGTGACCTCACTCTGTTCAGTTTCTCACTCCCATGTGATATCTGGCTGTTTTTCCTCCAGCTGCATTGGCCTTCTCTCCATTTCTCAAATGAGAAAATCTCTCCCAGGACCTTTGCACACGTGGCTCTCTTTGCCTAGAATTCTTTTACTCTTTCCTCCATGTAGTCAATTCTACTCATCCTTCAAAATTCAACTCAAATATCACTTCCTTGCAGTAGCCTTCCTTTGTGCCCTGTATGTGTTAAATTCCCCTGTTATACTCTATTATAGCAGTCTGTAACTTTCTTTCAAACTACCTGACAGGTTTGTGTGATTATTTTATCAGAACTTCTTCCTTTTTAAACTGTAAGGTACAAGAGGGCAAGAACTATCTCTTCTTTTTTTCTTATGTTTTCTCATGCGCAGAACAAAGCACCTGGCCCAAACTTAGCAGGTGCTCTAAAATTTGTGTTCAAAGAATGAAATAAATTATTGTAAGATGAATTCAAATTTTGGCTTGAATACTTTTGGTTGCAAGAGTGATAGCTAACATTTACTGAGCACATACGATGTCAGACACCGGGCAAAGCACTTTACAAACAATATTACATTTAAGTCTATGAAGCAGGTGTTATTACTGTTATTGTTATTTTACAGAAGAGAAAACTGAGGCTCAGGAAGTTGAAGTAAATTGCCCAAAATCACGTAGTTCATAAATGATGGAAGCTTTTCTTGCCAGACAGATATAAAGCTAGACTCTGAGAATCATAACAAGTATTTACATGGTTCTTTATATTTTCTGTATCTTACTTACTTTATCTGATTCTCTTTACAGCTTAAAGAAATAAATAGCTCTGCTTGTCTTTTACAGGCAAGATTAGATATTGCAAGGTTAAATGGCTTGGCTAAGATCACAAAAGCATGTTAGTGACTACAAGGACTCAAACTTGGTCTTCACACACAAAGGTCATAATTTTTCCCACTTCATCACACTGAGAAGGGTAAAAAATGCTTTCTGTGATGAGATGATTTTTACTACATTTTTTCCCTCAAATATACACCTGAAAACATGAATTCATTTAAACAGTCTACCAAGTTGCTTAAGACCAACACTTGGACTATTTCTTACAGAACTCTCAGCCTTGAGACATATCACATGTCAGAGTTTCTAGGTAGAGCAAAAATACTTCTCTTCACATTCAGAATGGTCCCATTTTCTCTAGCATCACGCACAGGGATTTCTGAGTTGTGTGCCACTTCCGGCATCATCTGCATTCAATGGTGGCTGTCTTTCCACTTGCTTCCCCTGGCTTTTTTTATCCAGCATGCTTTGGGGTGACATTCACTTCTCTTGGCTGCCTTATTTGTTTATCTCCTTTGTGCCTTCATTGGCCCAACCTCCCAGAGGCAGTAGTGACAGACAGGACTAAGGCAGAGCAGAGGGATGTCAATGAATAATCCTTTAGATCTCAATCTCACATTCCTGAATAAAAATGCCTCAGAATTTTAACCTGGTCACTTACCATGCAAACAGATGTTAGGTTATCAAGCCAGCAGAAAAGTCCAGAACACGACTTTCTTTGTGTCATATAAAGAATTGAAAGGGGTTCACTAAGTAGAAAAGATGAAAATATCCTAGTAATGGAACCAATGTTCAGAAATAGAAAGAAAAGAGGGAAATGAGGTCAGAGGTCTGAAGATATTTGTGAGGAAAGGTAGCCATAACATTGAAACAGAAAAGCAAAACTGGTTTACAGGAGACTGTAGAGATAGACTCATATAGCATCTCAAGGCTATTCTACTGTGGAAGCAGTACAGAGCCTCCACTGAAACAGCAATACAAGCATTTTCATTCATTTTCCCATTCAGCAAATGTATTTATTATGTACCAGGGACCGTTTTAGTCACTATGGATATCAAGATTAATATGGTACCAATGCCACCCGCAACCATGCACAATCCCATGGGAGAGATGTGTGAAGAGAAAATTAAAACAAGGGTGGTGCCTACTATAAAGAATGGAAGCAGCATATGAAACAGAAGGTCATAGTTGAAGGCCTCACAGATGAGACAGGCTTGAATTGAGTCTTGGTGGTTTTATTAGCTTAATGTGAGGGTGGGAGTTGAGGGTGAGGAGTACCATTCCTGGCAGGGGAACAGCAAGTGCAAAGGCGTGAGGCAAGTTAGAACACAGAGCATTAAAAAACCCCACAAAACTGTAAAATAATTAGTTGGGAAGAAGTATGAGGTGTGCTGAAGTGGGAATGATGAGGAATGAAGAGAGAAAGGAGGATGGAAAAGGGGAAGGAAGAATTTAAAGAGGGAGAATGCAGACTGGGACTAGCTCAGGAGTGGCTTTCTATGCCAGACTGAAGAATTTTCATTTATCCTGAAAGGCAATGAGGAACCTTTCCTGTGAGCTTTGTCACAGGAAAGGACCATGATCTGATAGACACTGCAGGAAGATGGCTTTGGAGACAGCGAGGAGAAAGGATTTGAGGGGCAGGACTGGCAACTGGTTTACAGGTTAAGATGAATTCTTACAAGTCTGAACCAAAATTATGAGGGTCTGAATTAAGACAGTGTCAGGAAAGATGACTCTCTGGTGCCAGTAATTGTGTAAATTTGGTGGATGGCAGGGAGTAAAGGCTCATCATCGAGAAATAAAACACAGCTATTTTTTTTTCATGTTGACATTTTTTTTTTATTTCAGCATATTATAGGGGTACAGATGTTTAGGTTACGTATGTTGCCCTTGCCCCCCTCCCCTCTAAGTCCAAGTTTCAAATATGTCCATACTTCCGGTGGTGCGCATTGCACTCTTTGTGTATTGATATACCTGTCCCCCCCTCCCCCTCCCCCCTCCCCCCTACCCTCTACCCGACATCCAATAGATGTTATTCTTACATGTGCACTTAGGTGTTGATCAGTTAATACCAATTTGATGGCGAGTACATGTGGTGCTTGTCTTTCCATTCTTGGGATACCTCACTTAGTAGAATGCATTCCATCTCTATCCAGGAGTATACAAGAGGTGCTACATCACCATTGTTTCTTAAAGCTGAATAGTACTCCATGGTATACATATACCACATTTTATTAACCCACTCATGTATTGATGGACACTTGGGTTCTTTCCACATCTTTGCAATTGTGAATTGTGCTGCTATAAACATTTGGGTGCAGGTGTCTTTCTTATACAGCATCATTTGTTCCTTTGGGTAGATGCCCAGTAATGGGATTGCTGGATTGAATGGCACTTCTTGTATCTCTTTAAGGTATCTCCATATTGCTTTCCACAGAGGTTGCACTAGTTTGCAGTCCCACCAGCAGTGCATGAGTGTTCCTATCTCTCCACATCCATGCCAACATTTATTGTTTTGGGACTTTTTGATAAAGGCCAGTCTCACTGGAGATAAGTGATATCTCATTGAAGCACTGCTATTTTTATATAATTGTAACCAGTCAATACGA